>JBAMJV010007951.1:0-59614 GCA_037951105.1 Echinarachnius parma | reverse complement strand
CTATACATAAAATAACATGATACAAACACACATGCACGCACACACATTCACATACACACAGAAATTCAAATTATCCTCCTCTGCTCAAACATTTTTACATAAATCATTAATAATAATTGTGTAAATCGTACTTTAAATCGAGAGTTGAACTTTCCTTAATGTCATTAGTTCAAATTGTTCCATTCAATAATGCCATTTACAAAGAAAGAATTTTGCGCATTTGTCGTGCGAACTTTAAATAAATGTGAATCATTTTTCTGACGATTTTGATCAAATACAGTTTATTCTTCCATTTAATTGTATGTTCTTTCATATTTTTACACTCGGTTTTTCATTTATCGCACAAAAAATATTAATTTGTGCAGCGCCCCCTCCTATATCAAAACTGAACTACCCCTTTAAGACGTCCGAAATCAAAAACTACTCGCCCAAAATACTGTTCTTTGTATCAATTTTATTTGTACATTAAAAGATGCCCTATCCCGTGAACGTAGTCATCATGTTTCATTATTATGGCAAGTACCCCGATCCGTGTTTTGGGCCTCCATGTATACATGATATAAATCGAATCCTTATTACAAATATACTGTAGATAGGAAATAAGGCTTTAGAACGAGACGGAACCTTGATAAAGTCTCTTTGCAGAGATGAGGAACTATTGATGTGCAGGGCATGCATACACAATGATTATTCAACGTATATGATTACTTTTTGTGGTCACAGATTATATTTGCTTTTGGCAAACTAAATCAATTAATAAATAAATAAATAAAAAATAATGAATCCCCAAAAAAAAAAAAAATAAATAAATACATATATAAATAAATCATAATAATAATAATAGAATTTTACAAAATAAAAAAAATAAATCAATAAATAAATGAAAAATAAATATACAAATTAAATACTATAAAATAGATAATAATAATACAACAAATAAAATAACAAAATACATAATAAAAATGACATATATTATAATAATAATAATAATAATGATACTACTACAACTACTACTACTTATACTACTACTACTACTACTATTATTACTACTACTACTACTACTACTACTACTACTAGAACTTATAACCATAATAATACTAATAATAAACAAATAAATAATTCTAAAAAAGTACTTGGTTTAGACAATAGTCTACACTGTAGGGCATGACATACCTCTTTTGATGAAACGAGCACAGCAAAACTGGTCAGGTGATCACATATACATGTGACTCTGTTCGTGTCACGTGTCTCTGGGTCGATAGTACATCCGGACCGCGACCATTTGCTAACATAAAACAGAATAAAAACGTATTACTTACGTTCCCATTACTTGTTCAATATATTAAAGGGATAATTGAGTTTTGGTATTGAGGGCGCTACGCAAAAAATAACGGTGAATGATACAAAATGACCTTTTGACATGAGAAATGAAACGTTAAGCATTGAACGTCAAGCACGACCAGTTCAAGACCTTTACTGTTTCATTTTATTATATTAATGGAATGTTCTTTTATTCATCTGGAATTCAGAAAAATAAAGAAATCATGAATAATTCAACTGTTAACATGCCTGTCATTGAAAATAATGTATTGACAAGAGAGTACTATAATTGCACTACATCCACTATTTAAGCATGACTATAGTGATATGGTTTATACATCATTACATTCCAAACGCCATGTGACTGATAGATTAATTTAATTAATTAAATAATACAACTATTTCCTAACCTTTCGGTGTAGTTCCAGAACGCACAGACCCGCTCACGACCCGTCATGTTTAATTGTGTCTGCAGAGAAACCAAACATGACAATGAAACATACTTTTTTCTTCAAACTAGCCAAACGTTTGGTACTACTACTCTACTAGAGAGTTAGTTAATATCATAAGAGGATGATTATTTAAATTCATATGGACAGGAAGACACCCAAAAGTAGTTTATGTCTACCACTACTTCTGCTGCCCAATATGCAACCCGCTAAAAAGTTGTGCTGTAATATCCGGTAGGGAGGGGGTGTAATTACTGCAGTAAGAGTTGCAATCGATTGTACAGTTCCGATTAATTGCAAGTCAGAAAATGTGTGCACCTTTACCAATCAGATCGGCGCTTTTATTTACATTATCTGACTTGAAATTAATCGCAGCTTCATAATGTATTAGACGCTTTTTGTAACATCCCAATATCAAAACAAGACAACTTTTGCACGTCGGGCAAAATAAGTTACAGAAAAACATTTGAGGAAGGCTGACATCAGCAGAAAAAGAGACTGGGAGCCAATTATGACATATCGATTGATGTATCATATTGGCTTGATGTAATCCACATGCTGACAAGCATAATGTGATGATGATGATGATGATGATGATGATGATGATGATGATGATGATGATATAATTATAATGTATGATGATGATGATGATGCTGATGCTTATGAAATTATGGTAATGATGATGATGATGATGATGATGATGATGATGATGATGGTAACTGATGATGAGGGATGATGAGGGATGATGAGGATGATGAGGATGAGGATGAGGAGGATGATGATGATGATGATGATGATGATGAGATGATGATGGCATTAACGAAGGATGGAACATAGCATTACGCTTTACTGAGAAAGGCATTCTTTAAAAACCATGTGATTACCACGGTTAATCATTTACAAATAAAACCACATTTTTTTTCAAAATCCGGGTCTACCTTTTTTGAAGGTCGTGTATGCGTCAACATTGCTTGCAAAATGCAACATGTTATCAAATAATGATACTTACTGTGATCTAGTATTTTTGTTGACATATTATGCAACATGTAATCGTATGCGTGAACTGAGTATTGTGTAAAATTTCAATGTTAGATTCATGTCATATGACCGAGTAATGAGCAGAAATGCAGAGTTTGGCAATTGCAACATATTGAACAACGCTTACATACCTGGTTGGATGTCAAGTCGAATGAGATCGAAATATTTTTGCTGAATTTCTGCTGAGTTCCATTTGTCAAAAGCCCAACACTTATCAACGAAGAGGCGACCGTTTCACTGTTATAAAGTTGTGGATGGAAAAACGTTCGTTAGTATGAACTAAACTGATCCACGTGTTCAGTACAGTTCGGTATATTTTGATTTCTTACACACATTTCAAATAATACAAACCAAAATAGGATGAGTATTAAATACAAACACAAGGTTTATTACTTACAGGACGGAAACAAATAAAGCAGTAATACATGCAGTATTCATTTATATAATTTATTTGCTATAATTCTTTAGATTTTGTATGTATGTATGTATTACTTATTTTGTATCCGATTTATCGATTCACTCCATAGACAAAGTGAAAAACTGGTTGTCCTGCACAGATCAGACACAAATGAATCACGAAAACTGAATATCTTACAGTTCCGTTAAAATTATTGTCATTTTATTTTGCAGTGGGGACCACTAGTATTACTGACGGATCATCTGTGTTATGGCCCCACAAAACGGAACGGGGCACTTCCCAAAATATAGTAACAAAATGTCCATCGGATAGGGAATCTTTTCGAATACAAAACGATACGAAGAACAATCCATTTTGGGCGTGTAGCTTATGTTTTAGGGCGCTCTGAGTGACAACATGTCACCTTTTTGTCAATTTTTGCCAAGTCAGTGCCTGATAAATCGCACTTCCTGCCCGTCATATCACCAAAAACACATGCGCATTATCTCGGCACACAGCTGAATGCACACTAACAATAGCGTGCGTATTGCTCGTTGTTCAATGCTATAACGGGCAGTAAGTGCGATTTATTAGGCACTGACTTGACTTGGTAAATACTTACAAAAATGGGAGCCTGACATGGTGTCACTCAGAGCGCCCTAAAACAAAAACTACACTGCTCTTGGTATAATTTTTCATTGGAAAAGATACCCAACTGATGGACATAAGTGCCCCTTCCGGTTTTCAGGGGCCACCCTGTATTAAGCTACGTTTCTCCCAGACTCGGGGTGTCTATACACCCATTGACCCCCCCCCCCTCCCCCCCCCCCCCCCCCCACCTACACCCCCCCCCCCCCCCCCCCTTCAACTCCATCTACAGCTTTGTACGGAAACGTAATGTAAGCTCATAGCTATGTATCATACATTGTTTCGTTGTAGCTGCAGTTGGACCTAGCAATAGCCTCAGCGGCGTGCGGCAGGTACATGCGGTATGCAGCTTGTGTTCCCAACTCGTGGATGACTTCACACGGGATGTCAACGTCAGATGACGTCAAACCAAGTATGCTACTGCAACTACTTCCTGGGGTCACCCCTGAGGTCACGCCGAGAATGCTGTTGGTTGCGGAAAGTTCGATAGCTGGAGGAAATTGATGTAAATAATGAACAATAAAAACGATCTAGCTGGTTGTGATAACTTTCCACTCCTGCATGGCATTCACTTCCGTCAGAAGTATTAAGTCTTGCAAATTGTATGTTTCGTCAATAAATGTAATTATTTATGGTTATACAAAAATACATCTTGTCATTGCTAAAAAAACAAATCAAAATACCATGACACCCTCTTTAAAGTGTAGTGCTGTTTTTTTTTTTATTTTACAAGTCCTATGGGCAAGTATTTGGTTGTCTATAACCTATTAAATATGATAAATGCCGAAAAAAGGATACTTATATAACCATCGTTGCTCAGCATGCTTAAGCCAAAGAGAGTTTGTGGTGGCAATATGGTAATAGTTTCCTTATCAATCTCTTCAATCTCTTCATTTAAAGTGTTACATGGCTAGTAGCATGTATCCTATGACAGTTATGCAATACATGAACTGTAATACCAGACACAATGGCCCGTATTCACAAAGGAGGTTTGTGACAAACCGGGGTTTGTTCAGTCTAAGGTTTGTACAATCCCCGGACTGAGGACAGTCCACCATTCCGTTTCTGAAACGAAAGATTTCACAAACCTTCATTTTCTCGGTCTGTCGACAGACTTCGGTTCGTGAATCTAGTCTTAACCTGCAGACCCTTTGATATTATTTTTACAGACCACGGTTAAATGTAAATAATGAAAAAAACAGTTGATCTGAGCAATTTCAGTACAATCTAGAGATGTTACTGAGCATTCTGATAAATAATATAAATTATTCATCTCTAAAATCAACTTTGTAAATGTATTTGCATGAATCGAGTCGAATAAAACCAGTGCGCCGTCACAGACGTGTTACACGTGTCCCACGTACTTATAATTATGTTATACTTGTGAACCACACAACTACGTCACTGCGTTATATCCATAACGGTTTTTGGTTCCCTCTGCCGATCCTTGGCCAAACTTCACGTAGATGGATACAACATTTACTAATATGTCAAAACAAATAATTAAGTGCAATCTAAATAAGGAAAAGAAGGACTATGTGATGTGATCAAGACAGATTTATTTATTAATATCTGATCTGTGCCACATTTGTTGACGTTGATTTATCCACTTTCTCTTGGATCCTTTCTCAACAAGTTTGCTTGTTTTGGTGGTTTTGAATTAAGATTTGATTATGACCCATTTCTTTAGTATTTGAAGAAAATTATTTACAAGTGAATATTACTCACTATTCACTGGAAGTTGCTTGTTATATCTGTTTCTTTTCTTCATAACAAAACCATACATGTATTTTTGTTTCAATTCCTCTGGAATGTTTCACGATTTAACATACAGAATTACTTAATACACAATCATAATACGCAAACACACACACACTCTATATACGCAAACACACACTCATACACACGTAAGCACAAACATTAATACACACATACACGCACACACGCAAACAACTGTGGAAATAAATTATAATTTAATTAATTGGACTCACTTATCTGGTATAACCTACTTTGTGAATTTTTTTTTGTGTATTTTCTTAGGGATAAGTTGTGTTTTTGCTTTTAATGAGTTTATTACATTACTTAGTGTTAGTGTATTTTTTTAAACCATGCAACAGACAGAAATGCACGGACACAATCATGCAAACACACACACACACACACACGTAAATACAAACACATTTATACACATACACACCATGCAAACACACACACACACGTAAATACAAACATATTTATACAAAATATACATGCATGCACACACACACATACACCTCAAAAAGGGACAGTAAGACACATACATTTATTTTAGTTGATATCTATTTTTAAGTATTTTACTATGCATTTAGTAGTTTGGTAGATATTTGATAAAATATTATTTCCTTTAGAGCTTTATAGGGGTTCTGGAAGGCTGTATAGCTCTATTAGCAAAAAGAAAATCTAGAAATACACACAAATGGATGAAGAAAATTCAAATAATCATATTATAGTTTTATTACATGAACATTCTCTGTGACTTCACTTATTTTATACAATAACCACTATACAAACACCTTTTCTTGACAAGTAAATGATACAAAACTCAACACGATATTGGTTATTATATTTACTAATCTTAAATATTGTGATCCCTTTTTTAATTTAATCTAGAACATTAAATTGCAATTACTGTCAAAGGGGCATCAAACACCCTAGCACAAACCCCCCCCCCCCCCATCCCCAAGCAACCCCTCATGATTTTAGAGCAAAATATTTTTCAAATGCTGTCAGGCAAAAACTATAATAGTAGAAAGGAAAAACATGTGTAAAAATATAAGATAACCATTACCTCATGAACATAAAGACAAATGTTTTTCTTTCTTCAGAACTGTTGTTCATTTACAATTTAGACATTTAAAATTGTACTATTATACAATCTAAACAAATGCATTGAATCACATGTTCCATAACAAAAAATAAGTTTTAAACAGCATTTTTCAAAAAACCATAATCAATGCATTTGATATGCATGTGATATTTGACAACAATGAAGACATGAATATCTCTGATTTTATCCAAATGTACTTCATAGCTGTACATGTATAACTATTTTTTTTAGATTGTCAACTTCTTCTTGATTTTTGTATGATACATACTTGTTAAGGGAATTTACTTTTTGCTCTGTTTAGTATAATTGATAAATATACAGATTTAAATATAATCTATTCATATTCAAAGCTCAAATTATGCACAATACAAATAGAATCACAACTTGTTTACCTCAAAGAAATATACTTTTTAAATTTTATTTTCAATGCTGTGGAATTTGACATGAACATGTTTTGTCATTATTCATCTATAGATAAAACATAACACTTGAATTGGATTGTTACATAATTTAGATCATGAGCTAAATGTTCAATGCAAGGTTTTTTTTTTTGCACACAGTAAGCAAGTATGTAAGTACATGTACAAACAAAAAAATTGTATCAGCACAATGAATCACAGTCAATCAGTAGTCTATGAAATATATACAATGCAAATAATAATTCACATATGTGAAATCTTAAATGATATCCACCATTTACTTCACAATGAACTATGTTCTTGAAAGCCTACAGATTTCATAATTACCAAAATGGTAATAAAACATCCGCGGTTAAGTTACAGGGTGGTTTTGATTAAAAAAGCAGCTGTTAACACGAGAGAGCGCCCTCAAAACACCTCACATTCAACCACTTTTTTATCAACAATTTGTGGGGTGAGAGTAAGAAGGGTGTGAAGTCGAGTTTTGGCTAAATCGAGATACATGCATGTTCTCATTTTGGAAATATTAATTAGAACAATTATCTCTGATGAACAAAACTGACTTAACGACCTTCTCTTTATCAACCAACAAAGTGTGAATGTGATGTTTGGTTAAAATGATTATTCAATAAAGAGATCAAGAGAACCAAATTTAAAACCATGTTGGTAGATTTTCAAAAATTTGATTCTGACGTTATGAGATCGTGCTCGAGATGGTTATCGAGATCGTGCTCCTGAGAAAGTTGATCGAACTTTGTACGCCGCACAGGGTGATCGAGATCGTGCTCGAGATGGTTATCGAGATCGTGATCATGCTCCAGAGCAGGAATAGTTATTACTACCTGCTAATGAGTTATTAACTGACTTGCTAATCTACTTGTTGCCAGCGTTAATATAACATTGCTGGAAAAACCTGCTTGAAGAACTTAAATAATATCGTATTCTTCATATACCTTCACATACTTGTTGCAGAAAACTACTGGGACATTTGGACATCATATCTCCTCCATGATCGGCCTGTTTCATAGAAACGAGTGAGCCACAACACATTTTTGAGGCGCGGAACCTCCTTGCATCTCCCTTTTTTTGTGGCCAGTGTTAGAGTGTTAGGGCATCTGTGGTTCACCTTCAGAGCGAAAAAATGGCATCATGGAGAGAATGTATACCTGCAAAATCGAAAGGGATTAAGAGAGAGGGGAGGGGTGGGGGGAAGAGAAAAAAAACAATATAAATAATTACAATAATACCTTTTGGGGGTGAATACTAGAGGATACACTGGATGTTTTGTACACAAAATCAGCAATGATATCTTGTGTCACTTGTACAAAAATATGAGGAACACTTTACAGCAAAACTAATCAAGTTGCATTTAGATATTAGAAACATTTGTGAACTGAAATTCAAAACACATTAGCTTATTTACAGGAATTACCCACAAAAATATGCAGTGCAACTTTTTTACAATGAACATTCCTTGAATGTTACAGATTGTCCAAAGTATAACAATGAATAAGGATTAAGGAAGAAAGATAACAAATACATGTTTTCACATAAAGAATTAGTCTACCTTTCCTCCACCTCCAAGCAGCAAATCTGCCCTGGTCTCAAGCTATCTGCCAATTCAAAGCTCTCATACAAAATCCTAGCTTTGCAGACCTCCTGCCACCTCGAAAGCTTTGCAGCGATAGGAACCTGTCAATATGAAAAATCAAATACAATTTTGCCTGATTAATACATTAAATTTCACTATTTTTTTAAATAAAGATAATTTTATAGATTATTATTTTGTCAACACATTAACATATAAATGGTGATTAATCATGCCGGTAAGGAAATTGTTCAATTTTGCTCATGAATAATAAATTTTGATTAATTGATCATTGGTTATCAACTAGTAGTTGGGATATTAATACGAAAACAAAATTGCAAGATCCTGATATTCCTCGTGTGGTATTGTTTCGAAAGACATTATTGTCTGTTTGTAACTTGTACATTACATATTGATTTACTTGATTTCTAACTAATTATTTACTGTTTCAACCCTCAAACAAGACACATATCTACAATAACAAAACAATTACCACATAACTGATGTTATATATTTGTAAGAAATATGCAGAGATGAAAGGTCCAATGACTTCATAACATTAATTACGATTTTTGCAAATTCAGTATCAAAAGATACACAAGCCTTGATAAAAACTCACAAAGTGGCCAGGCAATTATATTTGGTTAAAGATAAACAATGTAAACTTTATTCTCATTGCCAAGGATAGCAAATGTTGTAAACATTTATAATTAATTTCATCAGTAGTTACATGATTTTTATTTTACTGCTCTGGCAGTGGCCATTTTCATATGACAAACAATGTTATCTTTATTCGCACCTGAACACTGACAGAGAACCTGTTCTTGATATTAAGGACGTACAGGGCTTGATCTCCATCATGGTTCCTGTTGGTCTTGCAACAGCTTCTGCCATCCGTTTTTGACTCGCCAAACAGACGACTGTGCCATTTGAGCCTCATCAACATGCATCCTCTAGAATAGTACTGATTCCCTGAAGAAAAAAAAATGAAAATAAAATAAACAGATAAGCATATGCCACTGAAATTCAAGATAATTTATAGTCCCACTGTATGTTATCCTTGAAAAGTGCAAACCACTGCATGATGAAATGGGGAAAAAGAAGAAGAAAGCAATCACTCATACCCAGCAGCTGATAAATTGTATGAAATAGAGATAGTTGATTAACATACAATTGTTAATTGCATTCTCAACCAAGACTGTAGAGTGTAGACATATTGACGTACCCTGGTATGTCTAAACTTTAGCCAATTGCATGATCAACAAATCTAGCTAGAAGCCTGGGCCAACAGTAAAATATTTCAGTAAAAATGTAAAAGAGGCCATGAAAGCGCCAGATGTGTTGATCTACATGTAGCTCTAGTCTATGTGCATATATGGCAAGGGTTTTTTTTAATAGTAAAAAATGGCTAAAACAATAGTCAATACAAGTTACTACAGTCACTGTACAGTCACTGTAGTCACAGGGTGAAAGGGAGTAAGGGAGGTGTACATGTACAGGGCATGTACAGGGCACTGGCCCGCTGGCCTGGGGCCAGTAAAATTGCACTTTCGGGCCAGTAAGAATGTATAAGAATTATATTTTGGTGGCCCAAATGGGCAAGCAGATTTTCTATCCAACATTGACAAAATTAGAAAAGTCTGATTTTCTTCCAAGCTCCATGTCATAATTCATCTATATTCTATAATAACAGTTTTGATCAGGAAAGAGTGATATTTTGAAAAGTAATAAGTTCACTTTTTAAATAAAAAATTGGGGCCAGTACCAGAAAAGGGAAATAAATTATTTCACACACTGGCCCGACCAATCCACTGATTATGGAGGAAGAATCAGCAAATTAATTGAAATCCTTCCATGAGAACAGATTTATTGTTATCAAAAGGCTGCGCAAAATGCCACTTTAATCTTATTTGACCTTCCCTTCAAATTTACTTTCAGATTCCGCAATCCCCAGCCGTAGAATTTTTACAAAGCTTGACAACGCTGTGGCCTGTGTAACAAGTTAACTTAAGAATGATAATAACGTGCACAACATGTTGCATCTTCAGAGTTCACACTTGCATTAAACTGCATGTTAAAGTTTGCTACACAGGAATGCGTGTGAAGTAAACAATGGCAGCGCGAAGTTTCAAGACTACCGTACTCGGGGAAGAATTTATTGTTGATGACAATTTGTCACTCAACTCTGAAGTCATGACTCATGCCTGGACCACATCTACTAGTAAATTGGTCCAGTTGACTGGGCCTAGACATGGTTACGGAATTGGGCTAATATATCACATAAATTGTGAGTTTTATTAGAAAAATTAAATGAAAATGTTTTAATACAACAAATCCTCAGTCTCAGATTTATAGTGGGAGTATTATAATGCTTTTTTTCATTGAGGTTACACTTACACTTACACTTTACAAGTTACAGTTCAGTAATTTAGTTGATCCTGCTACGTCTCGAGTACGACAGTCGACACTTGTCTTTGAAAAAATATGAAACTTTTGTGCGCAAAATCGATAGTCTAGTCAACATAAATAATGAATATTACACCACACTGTCAGTGTCCATTTTATTTGGGAAATGAAGGCTGCATTCTTTTTCAGAAGAAAAACAAAACGTGTCAGACATAAATCATTGGATCGGCTTTGCTAGTGTGTTCTTGTCATATAAGAAATACAACACAAATTAGCATACGTGGGGCAAGTCAACTGAATCTAGACGAACGACACAGTAGGGCGTCGTTCGGAAAGGCATGAATTTTCACTGAAAATGGACAGTTATACAGTATATCACACATGTGCATGTCAATAAAGCGAAAAGTATGGATTCAAACTCTAAAAACAGATTATATACTTACGATTTTATGGAAGGAAACCATATTTTCAGCAGCACAATGATAGTTCAGACAAACTTTTCGTGGCTTGTTTTGGCGGTAAATCTTTCAGCCGAGAATATTGCTGCTCGAAATCCTGAATCCTGATTGGTCAATAGTCTCAGTCTAAGGTTTGTGAGATTTACAGACTACCCCTTTGAGCAGACTGTAATTTTCGCTTCTGATGACGTATATAAATCTCGGATTTCCTTCAAACCTCCTTTGTGAAATGGGATTTCAGTCTATGGTCTGAACGAAGGTCTAAGTGACGTCATATGACGCAGATAAATCGGGGTTTGTTACAAACCTTCGCCAAACCTCCTTTGAGAATACGGGCCAATGTTTCTTGGGAGCAAATAGTGTACATGTAAGAGGCAGCGCGGCTTTCCTTGGCAAACAAATGCATATTTGTTTCAAACTTTCATCAGTAGACAATCAATTTTGTGCTTGCTTAGGCTGATTGTAACTATTCTCCAACGGATATTGAAAGGCCAGGTCTCGTGTACAAGCTTTCTTGTACACGATTTAATAATGTAATATTAAACTGGTACATGGTGAAAAACAAAACAATTACATTTTGTGTTTCACTTTCCAAGACAGCATGTAATCACTAACCCGCATTTTCCTCGCGTTATTATTTATTGCGACGTATAGTTAGTCCGGACTGAATTTCATCGCGTGTGTGAGTGCGGAATAGGACTTGCATGATTATAAGTCACTAAACTAAAGTATTTAACCCCATTTACATTTCCTCATTCTTTCCCCACACCTCATAAATATAAAATCCCTTTTACACGCAGCGTGCGTGATAAACTGACGAAGGTCAACTTTTTTTCATTCAAGAACAATAAAGAATCCTTATATTTGGTTAAACCTGCAAAATGTGAAATGGTTTCATACCCGCATTTGTTCGTTGAATGCTGAATGATGCTTGCCCGCCCTCTACGATTATCCCTGCTGCCTGTTTGACCAGTCCTTCCAATTCTCTCTGTACATCCTCAGCCGTGGAATCGAGCTTCATCTAAAGATAATTAAATGTATGCTGTAGATTTGCTGGTGCAAAAACTGGCAAATGGTTTATCACATTTGTATTTCTGTTGTGTGATGTGTTCACTGCGTGATTTGTGCATATTCTATGCTAAATAGATTACATATCATATGACCAAGTAATGAGCGAAAATGCAAAGTAATACTCGCGTACTCATTGCACTGGCTATGTACACAATAAGTATTATCCACTGAATAGTTATACAATTATAACCACACATATCTTATTAACGTAATCAAAACATGGAACACCGATAGTTGTGTAATGCCTTTATTATACGAATACGATGGTGAATGTAAGACCCGCTAGATTTCCACTGAACATGAACAATATAACTCGATCCCTTTTATAGTTTTGTTTTGGTTATTGTTTAGTATATCTTTATTTGTAATGGGTGTATTAACATTTTGAGCCTTATAGGCGTTTACTGATTCACCCTACTTCATTTTCCAATATTTGTTTCTTTGCTATTTCTTCGTTTTACCACATTTAAATTTAATCTCATATGTACGTAAACAAACCTTTTTTAACCAAATTTGACGTAAACAGCATCAATAAATCCTAGTGATAAAACCTACATTATAAATGGATATATTATATTAGCATGGATCGTTGCTTATTGGCCCTGTTTGCGCGCTATACTTACCCCCGTGGTGCACGTTTTGGCTATTAGTTCGTTGGTCGAGCTGCTAAACATCACATTCACTGCGTCTGATGTGTGCTGGCAGATGGAGAAAACATGATCAAGGAATGTAAGAAAAGTTTATTACATTTCACAATTGTATCTATGTTTCGAGAAATTGGCTAAGCAAAACCACCCATACTTTCGACAAATGATAGTTCATGAGAAAATACAAGTAGCCAAATAAGGCTTTTTAAGTTTTAGTATGTTTGAAAATGTAATCGTTTCGTACTTTCGTATAAAACAAAATGCTTGGGAAGTTTCATTCGATGTCAACTGGCAGATGGAGAAACAAAACTTCAAGGCATAAAAGGAAAAGTGTATGTGTCTTTCTAAAATTGTGTGGGGCCAAACCATTTATATTTCCATTAAATGGTAAGGGAGAAAACTATTTAGCCCCGTTGAGCTATTCAAATTTGAAGGGTTTGTTTTTGTTTGTTTAATTGTTTACGTAACACATTATTAGGGTTTGTTTTCAGCAGGTAAACGGAAACAGATTATAATTTTGTTTTTGAAATTATTATAATTCATAGTTTATCTACCTTCCTCAATGTTGCTTAACCAAACCACCTATTTTTCCATCAAAGGTTGGGGGGGGGGGGAATATACTTTTCAATCGAGATAAATAAGTCTCAATGTGCTTGAAAATATATTCGTCTCATATTTTATATAATACATATCGATATGTGAGTTGTCTAATAATAATAATAATAATAATAATAACTTCATTTATATAGCGCTTTTTGCAAAAAAAAATGATACAAAGCGCTAATGTAGATGTCAACTGGCATATAGTGAAAGAAGGAGACAAGGCATAACAGGGCTGAGTCAACAATAACTGGTACATATGGTAAAGACGAATAGAGCTAAATAAGTTTTTAAATGTGTTTTTTGTTTATCTCGTTTGCAGCAAAAAAACCCCAGATGTTTATCGTCGACTCACATTGAGGAAAGTCTTTGCCTGGTCGATCGTGGCGTTGTTGAGAGGTTTTCGCGTTAATACTCCTGCGAAGCTCCCGAACGCAAACGCCACATCGTCAGCAGACCCCAGCTGCTCCATCTCACCGAGGGATGACAGAAAAATTGTCATGGCAACCTCTGCATCTCTGAAACTCTTGAACCCACCCCGGCTTGCATTGAGTAAGCGTTTCTGAAAAAAAACATAAAAAACACACATATACAAAAAAAATAAACAATAATATAAGAACACGTTGTTATTATTGTGTTTTACTCAAAGGATGTTTGGTCCACACGCAGACATTTTGTTTTTCTTCGCAAAGCCCTATCCATATTATTCCCTTCGCTCAATAACTTTCTCATATTGGCACACTGAAATCATCGAGTAAAGAAAATAGTGACAACTATATATATATATATATATTTATATAGTGCCAGCGGCTGAGGTCAATAAAGACAAAAGAGGAATATACCAGATAGGTGATGGACATGAAGTTGGATACAGATTTACTTTTTTGAAGAGAAAGAAACCGGTCGAAAGTAATTAAATAAAGACTTAACCAAGGAATTCTAGCGTGTTTCCGAGTTCATTTTATTGACTTGTTAAATATTTATTTCATCGACGAGGACTTTTTAAGTTAAATTTATTTATATTTATATATATATATATATATATAGTGATTATACATGTACGAGACACCAACTTACCAAGTGATATCGTTGCTCGGACAGTGAATGAGTTGTAGAGTCTCCCATGCCCACTGGTGTTTGAATTTCATTGACTTTACCTGGGAAATAAATCGAAGATAACGCGATAAGAATGGGAACGAATTGCATTGAAACTGGAAACATAAGAGTGACAGCGGCTGAGGTCAATAAAGACAAAAGAGAAATATACCAGATAGGTGATGGACATGAAGTTGGATACAGAGTGAGTTGGTATTGAAATACAAACGTAGTTTCTTCCATCCATGTTGGTAAAGTGAATTCACCGCAGCAACCGGTCCGGTCGGGGTGTAAATAGGCTCGTGGCTGTTTCGGTGCCTTTACCTGAAAAATAAACATGATGCGATCATAATTCGAATGGATTGAAATTTAACTAACAAAGGTATTAATACACAATATAGGTGGGAGATAGTGAGACTGGGCTTTATACAAATTAGAAAAGAGCTAGATAGGTGATGAATAACAACAGTTGAAGTAATTATGTAGTGAGTTTGTATTGGCAAAAAGATTGTAGCCCCTTTCACCTCGCTGATCTCAGGAACATGAGGAACGTAACTACTTAGCTCCTGTCGAACTGTCTGTAGAGGCTGCAACATATGGTGGTTGTTTCCTGGGCTTCACATAGGATGGGAATACAAAAGCATGCTATCATATGGCTGCCAATGGCTAGTATGCTGCCTAGGGAGTTGAGATGGTGCGCATGATAATTGTTCGGGTTTGACCTGTACCTGATGACCTAAGGTAGTAATAAAGCGCATAGGGACATTCAATTGTGCCTATGTTTTATGTGCTATATAAAAGTGTTTCATTATTGTTATTATTATATACACCTAGCGAAGTTAGCAAGAGCTTCATCATGTTCATTATCAATATACAGAGCAATGAAAAAGATTAAGGCGGACATGCATTAATGTACTTTTTTTCTTGGATAAAATCTTACGACATTTCACTTTTGACCTTTCAAATGAAGCATATACGTTTAAAGGGGAATTCAACAGCGGTTCCAGTGATACCCATTTAATTTAAAATAATGCATAACTAAAAGAAATGAACGCTAAAAAAAAAAAAATGTTCAACCAAAATAATTGGCACACAGGCTCTCTAGGCCATTATCCGTCCAACGCCATTGGCTACACGCCAAACGATGCTTGTGCACCACCAGGAAGGGGTGTCAACAAGCAATGTCCACTATTTTGTTGGAACATCGCAGTTTACGGTCTGTCAAATCCTCAGACGTCATCGAGAGGAGAGTCAATTAAAGCTACAGGAATTTCTAGGACGTTCACGATTGACCACCAGCACCGAGACCTATAAATAGGGAGTTTTCGCTTATGTGAACGAGAACGAGTTTCCCGTCCTAGAACGACCGTTTCAGGGTGGCCCAGAAATAACGGAACGGGGTATTTGCCATTGTGATAATATGTTCACTGGATAGATAATCTTTTTAAAAGAAATTCGTTATTCCGAACACCCAAACAAAAACATTACTGTTGATGATATCAAAGTTCTTTTTAAAAGATTATCTATCCAGTGAACCTAGTCTGTATATTTCTTTATAATGGAAAGTACCCCGTTCCGTTATTTCTGGGCCACCCTGTATAAGCAAATAATATGCGTATGACGTAATACTCCACGTTGGCACTGTTTAACAATAGTAACTAGGTCCGGTAAGCTCCGGCATACTTATCTTGCCGAACCTAGTTACTATTGTTAAGTTTGCCAACGGGGAGTCTATACGTCATACGAATATTATTTGCATACATCACAGAAGCGGTCTATTGGATGTAGTCAACCCGTGCTGTTCACTACCTGTTCGCTGCCTTTGAACCATTTTCGTTTTTAGTTAACGCGCGTTCACAATGACGTCGTTCCCTTCTACACACAATCATGACAAACACTCACACACACCTTACACTTTCAAACATACACATGCGCAAACACACGACCCGACTGAATTATTCAAACTCCAACACAGACACACACACACATACACGCACACAATCACACAAAACACACACACACTTACACACACACATACTCACACGCACAAACATCCACTCCCGCACGCACGCACGCACTCGCACTCAAACAAACAACAATGCACACAAACACCCCACACATGCGCTCACACAAACACAAACCCTTACACACGCGTATACACACAAACACAACATTAATAAAACTCCCACACATACGCATACAGATACACAACACACACCCACACAAACACATGAATGCACACTCACAAATGCACACAAACACCCACAAACGCACATCCACATAAACACAAACACACGCACGCACACTCATCCACGCGAGCACTCAAACAAACACAAACACACGCACACACTCAAACAAAAACCCATACCCGTACACATACGCAGATACACACACGCACGCATGCACTCGCATTCCAACAAACACAAACAAACACATATACACTCACAAACACACACACACGCACAAATGCGCACACACGTACACAAAGCCACACACGCACACATTCAAACACACACGCATACACCAGTTACATAATCCACCACACATACACACGTATAAAACACACACACACACAATATACATGTTGATACTTCTCTGATTACGTAATTCTGAAGACGGTGCACTGGATTTTCCGACGAACCTGAAATCGGGCATGAACTAGTGCTCAGATTGGCCAGACGACGAGAGAGAACGTAAGTGACGTAATTTCTCGCCTAAATGACGTCATTTCTTCTAGTAGGGGCCACAAATATGGGTGTTCACTGCAGTTTGGGGTACAATTGTTTTACTTGGCATACAAACTCCTTGGATCAAAAGAAGAAAATTTATCCAAAGAGACACTCTGTATATCAATTATGGAAATTAGGCCTAATTTGCATAGATACAGAGTGTCTCTTTTGACGAATTTTCTTTTTTTGATCCAAGGAGTATGTATGCCAAGTAAAACAATCGTACCCCAAAATGCAGTCATGGACCCCTTAACCACCCCACTACTCGTCGTCTTCAGGTTTGCGAAAATACCGTAATGTCGACATTTTGAGACCGAGACCATGACCTATTGGTTGACAATCCTGTAACCGGGGATGGGGGGGGGGGGGGGGTAGTCGTAGAAAATGTTCGAACCCAAGACCGAACATTTTCGACAGTTTCGAGGCCAAGATCGGGGTTCTTCGCACTGTTTTGTTGCCGAGACAGCTCGGATGTGGTATCGAGACCAGTTGAAATTTGAAAAGGGAGGGGTTCGAACCCCCCCCCCCCCCCACCAAAAAAAAAACCCAGTAATTTTGGGTCAAGGGGGGGGGGGGGGGGGTTGAACCCCCTACCCCCCGGGTACGCCTATGGTAACAACCGTTTGTCATACACAATTGTGCATGTGATGTTTTGTTAAAATTATGATAGAATAGAGAATATATAAAATATCTTCAACTATTATTTCAAAACCTCTTTTGAATGTTAGTGAAAGAAGTGTACGAGCACGTAAAAGATTTCCCCCGGCAGGGTAGACTTATGAATACAATATGTGAAATCAAATTTTACAACAATGACAGCATTCGAAAGGGAAAGATTCTCATTGCACATGTTTCATTTAATGAACTTTCAAATGGAATAAACCAACCAATAGCTTTACACATGTTACAATTTTTTTACTTCGGGAATTAAATAATACCTAATTGTACCTTTAATCATTGTTTTATAAAACATCACATGCCCAATTTTCTCTCTTAAATGGTTGATACCAATGACCTGTTAGATTAAGTTGGAACGGCTCCTTAAAAACAAAAACATGATTTGTACTTAGTCATTGTAATTTCGCATTCCTTTCGAGCATGGTGGAGTTATAAATATTAGTTTGTAATGTAATGGTGCAGGTTGAGGTTACTGAAAATAAGTTTGACCAACAGATGTACTCTATATATCAAATGTCAACTATCCCTCCAATTGGTCTTAGAGCAAGATCACGATCATTTATATTAGGGCATTTGTGTTGGTGTCGAAAATGAATCTGTAGTTTCGTTGAGGAAATGAACTAGATGACAATAGCTTGGACAAAGATTAAATTCGTGTATAAATGTAAGTTGTAGTGTCGCCAATCTACCCTGGTTACAGGGGAGTTGTTCCTCTACCTGTTGGTGTCTCAACGTACAGAGGTTGTGTTTCCATTCCATGCCTCCCCATGTGTTCTGGGTCGGCTTGTGTTGGTTGTTCAGTTCAGTTCAGTGTATTTTTGATTTCAAAGACATATTCTAATATAATAATATAACAATGTACAAGTTCCAAACAATTTAACTGCGAATACCGAAGTGAATCAAAGGGATGGATAGATAACAAAAAGCACATAAAGCCATGAACGTAGGAAACGTAGGGATCACAATTGGGGCACGGACCTTCATACACTTGAAACGTGATGGAATAACGTGAATTGTATAACTAAATATAAACCTTTTTTCATTACGATTTTTCTTTTATACTTGGAAATTGTATTATTATTGAAAAAAGAGAGTGCAGTTTTGGAAAACTTAATTTTAGTAACCAAAACCTGCACTATTACATTAAAAACTAATAAGTATATCTCCACCATGCTCGAAAGGAATACAAATTTACAAACGACTAAGTAACAAGCCTGTTATCATTCAAAATAAGCCGTTCGAACTCAAAAGGGCACTCTCTAAAATCTCATTTGTTTCAAGCATTTTAAATAAAATATTGTGCATGTGATGGTTTGTAAAAAGAGTGATAAGATTGAGAGATAATTAACAACTATTTAAAAACTTATTTTCAAAATGTTTGAAAAGAGGAAGCATTTTTAAACAAATTGTAACGGTTGGTTCAAAATTATTGAATAATTGTGGGGCCCCACATTTATTGCAAATTGTTACGTTTATGGATATTTCCGCCGTTTCCGTACCTTTTTTGCTCAAATGCTCTTTAAAATCTGACACTCAGCTTTTCATTATCTCACAAACAAATTAGTATGTGTACCGCCCTCTATTCCCTTTAAACGTTAAAAGTTCAATCGGAAACGTGCAATCGTTTGTCATAACATGTGAATTTTAATTTGTGTGTATCATGTTGTCTAGGTAGGGGTTGTACTTACCATGGGAAATTGCTATATCTGCCAGCATTGCTGCCCCAGTGATATCAACATGGCCGTAGTATCTCAGTAAGAAGGGAATCGACTGTGCGTGAATTGGAACGACCCGTTGTTTAAGGCCGGCATTGTGTAACAGTACCGCTGGGCATCACCTGACAATGTGAGACACTACCATTCTGAAACATTTTGTCCTGCAATGTAGGGGTTGTACTTACCATGGGAAATTGCTATATCTGCCAGCATTGCTGCCCCAGTGATATCACCGTGGCCGTAGTATCTCAGTAAGAAGGGAACCGACGGGTTAGACTGCGTGAATTGGAACGACCCGTTGTTTAAGGCCGGCATTGTGTAACAGTACCGCTGGGCATCACCTGACAATGTGAGGCACAACCAATCTGAAACGTTTTGTCCTGCAATGCTTATGCCATCTTTACCGCCCTCAGACACAAGGATGTCAACAAAGTGTTCCTCGCCGTGCCACGGGCGGACCTGGAGGGTCGTGTTGCCATGGTAATCACTGATGGGTGGGACAATCATCATGCTCGCATCCCCCGGCTCCTTGTTAGTTGAACTTCGCATGTACTGCATTACTTGTATCGGTTGATCAGAGACTATGGTGTAGCTTTGATTCAGCCATCCTTCAGTGACATTGATGTCATGGTAACCCTTTGCCTCCACGATAATGTTATCTGGATCCGAATCTACAGGAACCTGGACACGAACGTTGACAGTGTTATTGGAAGTTAGACGTATATTCCAGCCGTTTGTAGAGTTTTGCAACGGTGGCACCAGGTGATGTGACCCCCATGCTGACATCGGTAGCAGCTGTTCGATGATAACGCCTTGGTAAAGGTGTGTATTCTCCTTAGGAATATATACATTCGTAGACCCAACAATAACGGCTACTGGTTTATCTGATCGGATATAAACTCCTGTGATTAGTTTACTCCGTACTTCTCTATAAAACTGTCCGGAATGTAAAAGGAGATTTGATGGCGGCTGTAACAGTTGGCTTCGGTTGCATGAGGCATGCTGCTCACAGCTAATCCATATATGTGTATTATTCTTAATTGCTGTTATCGTGAATTGCGGCTTGGTACTTCCATTGGGCGTGAAGCAGTCGATGAGGTATTCGGTCCCAAGGTATTCATGAGGTAACACGAGGAACCCACCAGTCAACTTTGGTTGACTGTCCTCTTTGGTCCAAAGAGCAAGTCCATGGACTATGATATCTTGGTCAGATAATATTTCAATCGCAGATGTTCCTTGTTCACACCCTTCAGGTGAAATACCCAAGATGACATCACCATTTACAGGCGTGCTACACGAACAGTAGTTCATGCAGGGTATGTTAATACATGTACGATTCACAATTCTTGGTGTTATTGTAATATTCCGCGAGTAGCGGGTACCTAGTTGTATGAATGCAAATGTGTAGCGTTGGGTCCACATAGCATCCTGAACAGCGGTCCCATCTATGAAAAAAAACATAATAAACAAGGAATAACATGATATCAGAAACGTCATTGAATATGTGTCACGTCAAACTGTTATTGTTTTAATAATACAGTATAGGTGAGGATTATAGTTGAAGATCATGTGATTATTATCCAAAGCTTATTTTTCCTATGAATTTTTATTTTCATAAATTTACATTAAAATTCTGACTGTCTGAGTATATTGTGATGTTTTTTTTTTTTATTATTTAAAGGAAGCGATACAATAACTAATGCATGTTTTAAAATGATTGTAAATGGATAAACGGGACCAGCAAATAAAATACATGTGCTTTGCTTATTCGATTTTGTACTTCTGAATTTCCATTTCATTTCGTTTCCTTTGCATGTTTTTTGTTACACATGTAAGGGTACTTTGAGCTGTAGATTAATACTTCGTGGTATAGCTTGCTCTTACTTTATTTTCCCCAATCGCCCCCCCCCCCCCCCCACATTATACTTCGGGTTTACTGAAGCTAATGGTGGTGCTATGATTGCTATAATATACAATCATGTAAATACATTATGCCTACCTGAATTACACTGCTTCGTCCCGAGACTAGCACGTAGCATCTACGGAGAAACAGAGATATTTAAATACGTTATTTATGTTAACAATACAAAAGATGGGAACGCATATTTAGCATCACATTTGCTGCACTGATGAGCAGAAAGACAGTGTCAAGAAGGGGATTGGGTTTGGGGAGGGGGCAGGGAATCTAGCATCTCTTGTTTTGCGGGCAACCTGGAATCATACGCGTACCAATGGGGGAGGGGTTGGCGATTCGGGGGGGGGGGGGGGGGTGCGGTTCAACCCCCCCCCCCCCCTTTGACCAAAAAAATACTATTTTAGGGGGTTAGAATTCCCCCCCCCCCCCCGCCTTTCAACTTGAGCTGGTCTCGAGACCACATTTTAGTGGTCTTGAGCATCGATCATCACCGATGGTCGCGGCCTCAAAAAGTGTGAAAATCATGGTCTCAGCCTCGAACATGTTGAAAATACTCGGTCTCGGCATCGTAATTTGTTAAGAGCTCCTGGTCTCCGATTCGAACATTTCATACGACTACGGGGGGTTCATTATTTTGAAAAGGATCCCCTCTGTTTGTCATTGTTCTTTTTAAACATCACTGGGTGAACTAATACTTGAGAGTGAAAATAGTGCCGATCCTCTTCATCTCGTGTCATCCCGTCACCTTCTCTCTAAACCCATCATTGCCGGTCCTGATTACATGTGTCTATTCCCACCCAGCGAACATACTAACATGAAGAAACAACCAGGCAACCAGGCAGGGAGTAGTCCGTGTTAAAGCCTCTTCGTACTTAAGTCTTCTTTAATCTACTTCGCGTGTTCCTTCATTTCTTCCGCCTCTCAAGATCCCCTCACATCTCTTCCCCCACCCGATCTTCACTGTTCATTCTACTTATTAAATAATATTTTGTTTTTGTTTCCTTGTTCTGATGTGTTGCTTTGTGTGTTTTGTTATGTTTGTTGTATGTTTATAGCCACCTGAATTTTATTTGGGGGCTACGACTGAGTACGCCTTCGTCACATAAGCATTGGTTCTTCAGTCATCTACACTGAAAACCTAAATTGGTAAGCCGGACTAACTTAAAACTAGTCCAGATGGTGTCCATCTGGACTAGTTTTAAAGTAGTCCGTATTGCTGGACTAACATGATGGACTAACATGATGGACTAACTTGGCTTAGTCCAGCGTGCTAGACTAGCATTGCGCTAATCGCTTGACTAGGATTTTGTTTGTCGGTCGACTAGTTTTATGTTAGTCCAGCATACAGAATTGGCAAGACATGAAATGTAGCTTTAAACTAGTCAAGCATGCTGGACTAACCAGCGGGACTTGTTTAAGGTTGGTCCAGCCAGCGCCTGTCTAGGTTAGGTTTTCAGTGTACCCCTTTAACTACTCAAGTGATCTTTGTATGTCTGCAATGAGGTGTTCCTCTTTCGTATCCTACATCTACACTACTCTACACTACGCAACACTACTAGTCTAGAATATTAAATATTTGGCCATGACTTTGCACATCGTAGGGCTGTCTCATTCACAACCACCAGATCTTCTTGACTACACTGTTCCTCAAGGTTAGGACACTGAAGGAGGTGTTGCATGGTTTGTGATGTGCCACAGTCGCAGTTAATGTTGTCATCATCTGTGTATCCCCAACTTTTTCATGTTCACTTTGCATCGACCCATCCCTGTGCGAAGTCGGTTGAGAGACTTCCATGTCTTCCAGTCTAGCTTGTGTCCTGGGGGTAACTGCTCCTTAGTAGGGAGAGGTAGCTTGTCATGGTGGCGGTTACTGCTGCGCCTCTCCTCCCAAAGCCTACGTCTGGCCACCTGTGGGGATTCGGTCAGCGGTTGGACAGAGTGTAGGAAGCTTTTCCTCGATTTGAGCCGTTTCTGGGATGGTTGGATGTCATAACATGGATGGCGGCTATCCTGACTTTGTCTGAGACGCTCCACGCTACTGGCTACTGACCGGCGTATATCGGGTGGAGCAATGCCGGACAGGACATACAGGCTGCTTACATTTGTCGGCTTTAGACAACCAGAGATTGCTCTGCAGCCATCGTTGAGAATTGGGTCAAGTTTCTTCGAGTGCGAGGATCTTTCCCAGACTGGGCACGCATACTCCGCAGCAGAATAACAAAGAGCAGGAGCTGTTGCCCGTAGTGTAGATGCACTGGCACCCCAAAAGGAGTTTGTCAGTTTCCGGAGGAGGTTGTTCCTGGTCCTCACTTTCCCCTCACCTTTCGGATATGCTGCTTGAATGAAAGTGTTCGATCCAGGGTAACGCCAAGGTACACTGGATGATCGCAGTGGTCGAGGGGGGTATGGGTCGAGGGCTGATGTTAGGGTGCTCTCTATCTCATTGGTATCGCTGTTCTGGGTGGCAATGCCGAGATCGTCAGCATAAATGAAGCTCCTTGTGCGTGGAGAGACAGGTTGGTCATTCGTGTAGATGTTGACCAGGACTGGAGCGAGAATACTGCCCTGTGGGAGTCCATTCTTCTGTATCCTCCACCTGCTGCGCTTTCCGCTTAGCTCCACAAAGAAACGTCTGTTTCCTAGTGTCAGGAGCACACCCTTTTTCCCTCCTACTTAGTGATATAATGAGGTAAACGCCCTCTACGACAAAGAGCTATGGTTTGTTTAGAGAATGTTATACAGTGTATAGGTGTATAAGGTGTGTAACGCGTACGCTGCGTAGAGAGATACGGAAGGGCCGTGTATTGGAGTGGGCAGTGGTAGTGTGTACTACAAGGGACTGTTGTGCTAGCGTCGTGATTTGCTTTCGCCATTTTGAGTTGCCAGTGCACTGTACTCATGGAAAGTGTAATTTGAGGCACAGTTAGCCTCTTGTTTGATTACTTATGGAGGGAAAGATGAGAGCTGCTAGATGACGGGCAGGCAAACTGAATGTTGCATTAACCGTAAGTTGCATGCATTATTGTGTACTATTAAATTACTTTGCTGCTGTGATAAATAAGCACCAGTTACCATGGGGTTATAGTATTAAGAATAGCTATAAGTATTAGATGCCGAATGGGTTACTGTTGAGAAGAAATCCTGTAGTATGTACTGTAATACTGTATGATTAGTAATTTGTATTACCTCTTGTATGAATTGACGTAGGGGTTTGGATATGTGAAGCATGTCCTAGTGTAATGTTGATGTATAGATACTATGAGCGGTCTGGTGATTTATCTACTTGCAGATAGCTCTTTGTGGGTGTATTGTGGAAACCGTAGCTGCCAAAAGCATCCTTGGTGGGTGACATCGCAGAGTCGCCGCGGTTCGTAGCATCCTTTGTGGCTGACGTCGCAGAATCGCCGCAAGTCGTAGCATCCTTGGTGGATGAAGTCGCGGAATCGCCGCAGTTCGTAGCATCCTTGGTGGATGAAGTCGCGGCATCGCCGCAGTTCGTAGCATCCTTGGTGGATAAAGTCGCGGCATCGCCGCAGTTCGTAGCATCCTTGGTGTATGAAGTCGCGGAATCGCCGCAGCTCGTAGCATCCTTGGTGGCTGACGTCGCATAATCGCCGCTGTTCGTAGCATCCTTGGTGGATGAAGTCGCGGAATCGCCTCAGTTCGTAGCATCCTTGGTGGATGAAGTCGCGGCATCGCCGCAGTTCGTAGCATCCTTGGTGGATAAAGTCGCGGCATCGCCGCAGTTCGTAGCATCCTTGGTGGATGAAGTCGCGGAATCGCCGCAGCTCGTAGCATCCTTGGTGGATGACGTCGCAGAATCGCCGCTGTTCGTAGCATCCTTGGTGGATGAAGTCGCGGAATCGCCTCAGTTCGTAGCATCCTTGGTGGATGAAGTCGCGGCATCGCCGCAGTTCGTAGCATCCTTGGTGGATAAAGTCGCGGCATCGCCGCAGTTCGTAGCATCCTTGGTGGATGAAGTCGCGGAATCGCCGCAGCTCGTAGCATCCTTGGTGGACGTAGACGTGGAATCGCCGCTGTTCGTAGCATCCTTGGTGGATGAAGTCGCGGAATCGCCGCAGGTCGTAGCATCCTTGGTGGATGAAGTCGCGGCATCGCCGCAGTTCGTAGCATCCTTGGTGGATAAAGTCGCGGCATCGCCGCAGTTCGTAGCATCCTTGGTGGATGAATTCGCGGAATCGCCGCAGCTCGTAGCATCCTTGGTGGACGTAGACGCGGAATCGCCGCTGTTCGTAGCATCCTTGGTGGATGAAGTCGCGGCATCGCCGCAGTTCGTAGCATCCTTGGTGGATAAAGTCGCGGCATCGCCGCAGTTCGTAGCATCCTTGGTGGATGAAGTCGCGGAATCGCCACAGCTCGTAGCATCCTTGGTGGACGTAGACGCGGAATCGCCGCTGTTCGTAGCATTCTTGGTGGATGAAGTCGCGGAATCGCCGCAGCTCGTAGCATCCTTGGTGGACGTAGACGCGGAATCGCCGCAGTTCGTAGCATCCTTGGTGGATGAAGTCGCAATATCACGGTAGTTTGAATCATCTTCGGTGAACGAAGTCGCGGGATCGCCATAGTTCGGCACACTCTCGTAGGGTGTACTCGTCGAGCGGAAAGCGTAGTAGCCTGCGCCTCCTTGGCGGATGTGTTCGTGGAAACTGGAGGACTTTGAAGCACCCGTCGTGGGGTTCGTGGTTTTAGTTTAATTTATTCTATTCTTCCGAATATAAAGATACAATATAGATAATTTTCTATTCTTTCGAATATTATGATAGAATATAGACAAGATTCTGTTTTATGTTAATACGTCCTTGTCACGGTAAAGACACAATATAGTAAATATTTTGCTTCATGTTAATATGTTTTACGTTAATATAAAGACAATATAGAAAACGTCTTGTTTTACGTCAATACGTTTCATGTTAGGATAACAGCACAATATATGAAACGTTCTGTTTTATGCCAATGGGAAGGCACACCTTGATGAGAGGGCGGTACTTGGTTGTTGTAATAGTAATACAATAAAGGCCTTTGGCCTAGAAAAGGAACATAAACTAGAAAGATTTATTTTGTGTTGTAAGTAGTGATTTGGATATTGGAATAATCCACTACCTCTGACACCTAGTAGCAGTTGGATGAGTTTGGTCAGATGGATGTCACTTGTCATCCTGTACAGCTTATTAAGGAGTAATCGATGGTTCACTGTGTCATAGGCAGCCGTAAGGTCTACAAACACTACGCCGGTAGGTTGATTCCTCTCAAAGCCATCTTCAATGAACTGAGTCAAGTTGAGGACCTGACTTGTGCATGACCTCCCAGGACGGAAGCCGGCCTGCTCAGGGATTAGATGCTGTTCCGTAATAGGGCCAAGTCTGTTCAAGATGAGGCGCTCAAAAAGCTTAATAGAGATGGCATAGTAGGGAGATTGGTCTGTAGCTTTTGGCCGCTTGTGGATCTTTGCCTGGTTTGAGGATAGCGATTACTCGAGCTTTCCTCCAGATCTTTGGTAGTTGGGACTCGAGTACACAATTGTCATACAGGGTAAGAATCCATAGTAGAGCAACCTGTCCGAAATGCTCAGTCCGGATGTCATCAAGACCAGCTGCCTTACCGTTCTTAAGGCTGTTGATTGCTGTCTGGAGTTCTTTCAGGGTAAAGGTCCAGTTGGATTCTTCATCGGACTGGTTCCATGGAGGATGTTCTTTTTGCTGGAGTTTATGTTGCGTTTTGCCATTCAAAAGAAGCTGGTGAGCAACCTGGTTAGCAGTGACGTTGGAGTGCACTTTTGCTTGTTTGAGGTCGTTGTTGATCTTTTTGATAGTTGACCAAGCTTTCTTGCTGTTGTGTGTCATATCTACATCTTCGATGAGTTCTTGCCAGGATTTCCTTCGCTCTTCGGCAATGGCTGCCGTCAGCATCTCTCCTGCATTCATGGTGTTATCTGAGAAGGGATCCTCCTCATAAAGCTTCAAGTACTCATCATAGAGGGCTTCGCTATCTGCAGATATTCCAGGGACGTAATATTCCCTGCATCCTCGGGGGATGTGCTTCTTGGATATGTCCTGTGTCAGTTTGATACATTTCTCCTAGTTGGCTAGGGTAGGGTCAAGATCAGCCAAGGCTTCATTGAGGTCATTGGTGAAATCCTTCCAATTGGCTTTGCGAAAGTAAAGCGTCGTCTAAGGGGAACTTTCTGGGGCACCACAGCAGCAGAGATATCGATGACGATTGGCCTGTGTTGTGAATGGGGTATAGGATCTAGCACATTCTTCTTGCTGAGGGCAGATATGCGCTCACTGGTGAAGGCCAGGTCTGGATTGTATCCCCTTCTCCAGCGGCCGCTGTTGAAGGAAGGAGGGAGTTTTGCATCGTGGATTAGGTTGAGTTGGTGTGCTTCAGCCCACTCCTCTACCAGTGTACCATCATCATTTGTTTCACTGTAACCCCAACTGGTGCTATGGCTGTTGAAGTCTCCAATAACAACATTGATCTGATGGTAGTTGAAGGTCTCAGGTTCTCTGAATGAGAAACTTGTGCCAGGCGGCTTGTATATAGATGTCACAGATAATTTCCCCAGGCTGACTGACAGGATCTCTACGTTGTCACTCTCAGTTAGTGATGTCTGGTCGATGATTGTGTCATGTTTGGTGAAAATCGCACTACCATATCTCTCATGAGGCCTTTCCACAGCAAGCTTCATTGCGGGAATTCTGGGCCTGAACTGCTGCTGGCCTCTGTGCGTCTCCTGTAGACACAGGATATCACAGTCATTATCGTGGCAGAGTTTTCCAATCAGCTGTCCTTTTGCTGAAGTAAACCCCTTTTGCATTGATGGACATCACTGTCATCGTCCGTCCTGAAAAGGGCGCATGCTTCCGGCGATGATTAGTGGAAGCCATTTTATTCTCGTAGTCGTATGAACAAAGCAATACAGATAAACGTTATTGCTAAATGGTGTAGATGAAGGTGGTGATAGAATTAGTTCAGGATAAACCTTATCCAGCCATGCGAACGTGGACGCTTCTATCATGGGGCCTGCAATGTGGTTATAAGAGCGCATTGGTACTAGAGTAAAACGTCATGTCTGTACTAACTAGTGACAGTAACATAGTTGCCATTTGGCCTTTTTTCCGACCAGATTCCAGAAATTTGGCTGTATAACATTAAGGTTGGCCGTGGAAACAAATTTAATGTCCCGGCGAAACAAATTTTGCAAAATGTTGGCCGTTATAAGAAAATCTGGTCGTGAAATTGTATTTCTGGCTGTTTTCATAATTAAACAGAAAATATAAGCTTAAATCTACTTGTAAATGCAATAAAACTTAAAATAATCCGTATTCTTGTCTGTACAACATTTCAATGGTATTGCATGTTAATGTAGTATGTACATGTTTGTCATATAATGCACGCTTGTAATTCATGCGAGCCAGTGGCGTAGCTACGGAGGGCAAAATGTGTCTATATCATTCATTATTATTATGTTTTATTAAATGTGTGATGATAATGATGTTATCAATAATAATACAGAAGTACATAACAGTCGTTCCCTAGTACTAGCAATAGCGCACCTATACAGAGTGTCCCAGAAAGGTTGCAACACTTATGATCGTTTATTTCTTCGACACCATCGACCAATTGTTATTATTTTTTATTTCATTGGATAGAACATTCTTTTTCCAACAAAATGATACCATGAACATGGATTTTGGGTAAGGCGTTTGGATGCTAGGGCTATTTTTCTGAGGCAATGTCGTTTCCAAAATTTGCTACTTTTTCGTCTCCAGCGATCCGCTGAGCACTGAGGCATTCTCTCCTCACGGCCTGCCATATAGACCGGCAGCCCAGAGGTCTTTTGTGCATCGAAAAGCGTACTGATTGTTGAACATATGAATATTCAGAGGAGAATGTAACAAATCCAATAATATGAGTCTCCGTGGGTGTATCCGTGGATAAAGGGGTCCTTTGCGCCTCCAAAAGAAAAGTTGGCCCCTGGGGATTGTCCGATGCTTCTATTTTGTGCGATTGTACCGTGTTAATCGTCGCTCACGACTCGCCACGGCGGAGTAAGCGCATCGTAGACAATGGAGAAATCACTGATGCATGTTACCTTTTTCGAACATTTTACAATGCCTGTTTTGAAAGACAAAATACACGTTGATGCATGAACATGAAGAGACGTGGGTGTATTTGGCTAGAAGCGGGCTGTGTGTGCGTGCGTTTGTGTGTGTGTGTGTGTGTGTGTGTGTGTGTGTGTGTGTGTGTGTGTGTGTGTGCGTGTGTGTGTGTGTGTGTGCGTGTGTGTGTGTGGGGGGGGGGGGGGGGGGGTAGACAAGATTCTGATTATCACTTTTATCCTGAGCTGCGCGCGATCGCGAGCGGCCCAGTACACCTGACGTTGGGGCGCCCTACCGCGCTCAAACTTTGATGTTTGCAGGCCTATTTTTAGATGTTTATGTCATTTGGGAGGAGAATGTTGAGGAGAAAACGCTAAAATAAACTATTCCACTGTTGAACAGCGCGAAGTTACGATTCGATTACCCCGTACGTAACGGTTATAGTACGGCTTATTGTCTTCCTTATAAAATGGAGGGCAGCCATGCGGTTCTTTTGTCCAGCGAATTGTATGGCAGGCCGTGAGGAGAGCATACCTCAGTGCTCAGCGGATCGCTGGAGACAAACAAAGTAGCAAATTTTGGAAACGACATTGCCTCAGAAAAATGGCCCTAGCATCCAAACGCCTTACCCAAAATCCATGTTCATGGTATCATTTTGTTGGAAAAAGAATGTTCTATCCGATGAAATAAAAGATAATGACATTTGGTCGATAATGTCGAAGAATTTAACGATCGTAAGTGTTGCAACCTTTCTGAGACACTCTGTATATCCATGATATCAGTTTGAAGAATCCTTCCAATATAGCGCCTTATGCGAATTATCAGTCCCGGGCGCAAGGATCGACGCTCACCGCATTTCAGAAGTACGATGGAAGGATCCTGCATCTATACGTCCCGCTTGTATAGATAATTTTGACGGTTTGACGCCTTCATGCATGCTATAAAGGCGCATAGCTGCACTACGTAGTCTAAAATGTCTAGGCAAAGACAAACTTCCTTGACTCATTTTTTCTAGTCAAATGCACCCTTTCCATTAATTCATGGTGCATATATCTCGGCCTACTGTTGATGATCATGATTGTAAGACATCTGCATCAGTTGAGCATAGGCCTGCTGAACCTAACTCAAGGGACCCGTGTCATGCATGGGGGCTTATCATGCGGTACTTGACACAATGGGCGACAACAGGCAGGGGACGGGGAGGGATGACATCCCCCTCCCCATACATTTGAAAGTGGAGTTGATTGTGACTTGTCCCTCCCACTTTTTATCAGGGTTGCCAACTCTCAATTTCCCTCACCAAATTGCATAATTTCAAGTATATAAATGCAAAATCGTCCTCACCGTGGGAGGGGGATACCCCATCCCAAACCCTCCCCTCTAACTCTGCTCCAGCCTCAGTCGCTTCGCTCCCTCGGGACTCATTTTTGGCTGTATGTTGTTGTAGGATCATAATTTATAATGTGGCATAATTTTTTTTTTAACTGTGTATGGGTGTGTTGGGTGCATATGTAATAGTGTGTTAATTATTTCTTTTCTACGTGAAAAATATATTGAAAATGTTCAAACACGCTAACCCAAGTACAGCTAATCTTATGCCCAAATTTCCTCTCTAGGTATACACTAGAATGCACAATTTCAAGTCCAAATATGCAAAGGTTTCCTTACCATGGGAGGGGGATACCCCCTCCCAAACCCTCCCTCATCTGGCTCTGCCCAATCCCTCGGTCGCTTCGCTCCCTCGAGACTCATTCCTGGCTGTATGTTGTTAGATTAAACATAATGTTGCACATGGTTTATGTTGGAACTGCGTATGACACTAGAAATGATATTTGTGTGTATTTGGATGCATATTTATTGGTATGTAAATTATTTGTTTCCTTCGTGAACAAATATATTTACAATTTCTGGTCGATCACATCATAAGACGCTTAGGTATGCACCAGATTGCACAATTTCAAGTCCAAAAATGCAAAAGCTCCCTACCGTGGGAGGGGGACACCGCCCCTCCCACACCCTCCCCCCTCGGGCGCTACGCTCCCTCGCAGTTTTGCCCCCCCCCCCCCCCCATCCGTCGACCCTCGCTACGCCACTGATGCGAGCGAGAAGAGCGCATGCACGTGTTCTAAAGACTAAACTCCCATACACACATTATGACATACAACAGTTGACATATTTATATTGTTCCCCTTCCATATGGCGTGACATCCATCATGTCTATGTCAGACCGGTGAAGAATACCGGGAGAATACCTGAGTGTAAAAACTCCAATTTGTTTCTCCTTTTTTTTTCTAAACCTTGCCGTTTTCTTACAATGTGAACTGTTTAATAAACATAACGTGCATTATTTAAACATTGGGAAATGTGTGCCAGTGTGAAATCCCTAAAATTTAATGAGTCTGGCCGTCAGGACTAGCCGCGATCTGGCTAGCCTATCCGATATGCGTCGGGCTTTCTAGCAAGTACTAATCGCGTTATGTGGACGGAACCACCGATGTCCGAACCCTATCCCATCCGATATGCGTCGGGCTTTCTAGCAAGTACTAATCGCGTTATGTGGACGGAACCACCGATGTCCGAACCCTATCCCAACGCCTATCATCACTCGTTTACTCAAACAGTTAAGTTTCTGTTATTTACTTTGTTCGCTGTGCGCTGTGCGTACAATTTCTACGAACCCCCTGCGAAGCTCTTTCATGAATATTTATGTGACATGGACCAAAATAGGCCAATGAGCGATGAGGCTGTAACGTCATATGAACTCTATGCATGCATATCGCATGCAGTGGCCAGATTTACACACAGCATGCACAGTACAGTGCGCTTTGTACACGCGCTGTGCGCTGTCGATTCAGAGCCGTATTTGTGTGTATGTGTTTATGTGTGTGTGTCTGTGTGTGTGTGTGTGTGTGTGTGTACGTGTGTGTGTGTGTGTGTGTGTGTGTGTGTGTGTGTGTGTGTGTGTGTACGTGTATGTGTCTGTGTATTGATCATGTGTGCGTCGGTGTATATGAACCCACAACATGTGTAGAGGCATTGCTTCATATGCACGGGTACACATCATAGGGTACAGCTGCAAAGCGCCCGTTGTTTGAGTTGGCCAAAATCTGTTTATATACGGCTCTGTGGCCGAGTTCACCTGCAAGGCTTATGAATAATGCATGAAAATACACTCGTCACACATACAATAAACATATATGAATAACGATGAGTAAATGACTGATGATAGGCGGATGCGCTCCGCGCATCGGGTTCGAGAACACCGGTTTTCCGTCTCCATATTAAACGCGATTAGTACTTGCCAGAAAGCTCAGACGCCTATCGGATAGGCTACGATCTGGCAACCCTGGACTGCATACTTATCATAGTGCATTGACGTTGTATACTCAATTAAAGTCATACCTGTAAAGTGTCCAAATCCACGAAAATTACTTGGAGCTTCCTCGTTTCTCTTCTACCGTGTTGTTTAGCTTATGGTAAGAGAAGAATAAAATAGGGTTTGATTTTTTCAAATGTCCCTTTAGTATGAAGATAATTATCATTGAAAATCATTATTTCTAAAGCGTTAATCAACGCAATTGAAAAAAAGTACAATTGTCTCAGCTGAGAACGTCCGCATGCAGCACCCGTGAGAACATTCTGGAGATTGAACTTTGAGCCGAGCGAGTTCAAATTCCATGAATTATGTACTACGTGTGAAAAAATACACGGGTGCGAATATCTCAAACGGATCATTCATTACTGCGACAATTCCATGACAAGCCATCAGTATTCGGTGATAAAATTTGAACTCAATATTCTTTTTTTTCACTAGGTAAACAGTGTTCGTTTTCTTTCAAACTTTCACAAATCTTTCAATTGTATTTTACAATGATATTGATGTAGAATTGAAGTCTCAAATGTCATTTTGTGCAATATCTGACACTTTACAGGCATCACTTTAAGTTAATCAACTGTTCAGTGCACTCTAGTATAGAGTGTTTCGGTTTTGATATTGACTTTGTTCTTATACGAGTAAGTTTATCCTAATGAACGTTTGAAGCTGCACTTTATTCAGTGGCGGATCTACGGGGGAGGGGGGGGGGGGGGGGTATAGGGGGTTTAACCCCCCCCCCCCCCCCCTATGGCTGCCAAGTGAAAATGTGATGTAGAAAACATCACTTACGGGGGTTCAAAATAGCAACAACAAAATTCACCGCTTCGCGGGTCGTGGACTCCGCATCGTCCGCTTCGCGGCTCGTAGACGATCGTCATTGGGTCAACCCCCCCCCCCCCCCCCACCTTAGCAAAAAGCTAGATCCGCCCCTGTTATTGGAAGGAGAAGAAGGAGAAGAAGAAAATGCTACTTTTTGGTGCAATCGTCCGCCCTCTTTGTCTATTTCCTAGATCCAGTTGAGCCCTTGTTCCTTTTGTTAACATCGATCATGAATAATGGTCTCATAATACGATTATCATGATTATATACGACCAAAGACTGTTTGATTGTGGTTAAACATATAGTCTCCATGCTTTATAACAAAGATTTCAGCTTGTTAGGACCAGTTCTGAAGGACAAGACTTGAAATGGTCGAAAGGAACCACCAGGCAAAGAACGACACATAATTAAAGGTGCACCTGTAAAGTGTCAGATATTGCCAAAAATAACATTTGAGACTTTAATCCTATACCGGAATCATGGTACGATACGTCCGAATGATGTGTGAAAGTTTTTATTGAAATTAAAAACTGCTTTCCTGGTTAAACAAGCGAACATTTGTGTCAGCTTTTTACAACGAATTACTGTATAACGTGTATGAGGTTCATGACCGTTCATTAATGCTCTTTAGCTGAATGATTATCAATGATACATATCGTCATACTAAAGGGGCATTTAAAAAAATCTAACCCTATTTTATTATTCTCTTACCATTAGCCAAACAACACGGTAGAAGAGAAATGTGGAAACTCCGAGTAATTTTGGTGGAGTTTGACACTTTACTGGCTTCACTTTAACTGTTTTAGTACCGTTTTGTGATATCAAATAGATACCCAACATTTTTCAAAAGGTTGTGTAATTCATAAACAATGCGATGAATTACTACCACTTACGGAACCATTATTATGTCATGGCTCTGTACGCGCCAAACATTTGCGAGTGCGCCAATGCTATTCACGAGTACGTTTGGAGACAATATAATCCCGGACGATTCGTTCGCTCTGGACAAAGGTAATTTTCGTACATGCAGACCCATACAAGCATCCGGGGGGGGGGGGGGAGGGGGGGGGGGGGGGGGTCTGTCCTCATTGAAAGGGGGGTATCATGCGTGACTGAGAAAACGAATAATTAGGGTGTTTTTTACGATCAGGCGAGATACTCTAGTATCTCGAATAGGGTCTCAAAATCACCCAAAATCAGGAAATAGGGTATCTATGGCCCCTGTTACACATGCGTCGGCTTTTAAAGCCGGCCCCGGGGCCAGCCTTCTCGCCGGCAATTTGAAGCCGCCTCGAGACCATTAAAGGGATACTGTATAAGCCAATATTTTCGCGTACAGATATTTTCGCGAATGAGAGGGTAACAGACATTTTCGCGTGTTGTTGATTTCGCGTTCGTCACAATGTGGGTTTGCCACGGAACTGAAAATCGGTACACTCATGTCAAAAATGCAGCGCCTTTATGCTAACAAAACTGCTCGTAAAATATAGTAAATTTGTAAATCAATATTAGTACCAGTATTTATAATATTATTCTAACGGAAATATGACTACGCACTGTTCAGATTTACCTCGGTTATGGAATTTCTGACAAAAATAGGACTTAGAAGACCTCGGTAGCCGATCGTTTCTTCTTCATACTTCGGCGAATCTAGCAGCTATAGCGCTGCTATTTTTGGCTATTTTTTGCCAGCTAGCGTCATATGTTAACATCTTAGCGATTATCATTGTGTTCGTGCAACAAAGCGATGACTCTGATACAGTTTAATTTTCTAATAGGATATACAAGTTGATTTCTGGTAAGGAGAGTACAGTTTTGGTGAAACTGAATTTTAGTAACCAAAACCTGCATCATTACATTACAAACTAATAGTTATAACTAGAAAGGAACACAACATTACAAATGACGTAGTAAAGATCATGTTATCATTCAAAAAGAGCCGTTAAAACGTAAGAGGGCGCTCTCTAAACACTCATCGCTTTCAACCATTCTGAATAAAATATTGTGCATGTGATGTTTTGTTAAAATAGTGATTAGATAGAGAAATAACCAACAACTATTTAAATACCTAATTTGTGATTTTTTGAAAAGAGGAAGCATTTTTATTTTTATTTTTAACGGCTGGTTCAAAATTCTCTAATAAACCTGGGGGCCCAGCTTTATTACAAATATTAAAGGGGAAGTTTAGTTTAGGTAAGGCTGAACTTTAGTAACCAAACCTGGACAATAACCTTCAAAACTAATAGTAATAACTCCACTATGCTCGAAAAGTATACAAACTTGCAAAATGACTAAGTAAAAAGCATGTTATCATTCAAAAAGAGCCATTTTGATCACGAGAGGGCGCTTTTTTAAAGGCGTCAGTTTCAACCATTTTCCATAGACAATAATGCATGTGATGTTTTATTACCAGACTGATTTTATAGAGAGAACATCAACAACTACTTAAATAACACTTTCGACATTTTTTGAGAAAGTGGAAGCATTTTTTGATTTTTTTGAAAAAACCGTTAATTATTTGGGCCCCAAATAATTATAAGATCAGATACATTTATTGATATTTCAGCCGTTTGTGGGTCGATTTGGACCAAATAAAGTTTATTCTGCCATTAAAATTGCATGTTCTCTCAAATTCGACACTCAGTTTTTCATTACCTCACAAAAAAATTGTGATGTGCAGCTCCCTCTCTACCAAAACTAAACTTCCCCTTTAATGGATATTTCAGCCGTCTCTGAACCGATTTTGATCAAACAAAGATGATTTTATTATTTAAAGTGTTTATTCAAAGAAAAAGCAACATAAGCCAAGTTTCATCTTTCCAAAAAGTTCAAATCATACAGAAAATGAAAATATCACTTTCCAAGTACTCGCACATCCGAAAATTAAAACAAAAATGAAAATACTAAACGCTGCTTCAAAACCACAATCCAGCTACGAGCGGGGTCCGATAGCTGGGTGTGTTGTACTGACGTAGAGCGAGGGGTTATCCAATCAGAAGCCTCGGTTTCTACCACATTATATACCGGATTTATACCCCTTTATACCGGGGATTCCGTGGTTGTTTAAACTATTTTCTATACAATTATGGTGGTTTAAACTGTTTGAACTAATAAAACAACAGTTTATATTCGTTGTAAAGTTATTCTGTTATTCATTAATGTGTCTGATAAAGTAAAAATAGGTAAAAAAATCACCTAGTCTGCGAGTTGAATCATACTCGCCGGCAGCATGCATGATACGTGGAGAGCCTCGACCGTGCGCGTATGCGGTGGACAATGCATGCAATATAATAGCGGCTAGTGCAGTGTATGTAGCTCGCTTCAATTCAGCTCGCGTAAAGTGCACTATTATCAGCTGTTTTTGCAGGTAATTGTTCTCGTATTTTGTTTTAAAAGCCCTACAAACATGTAAGTAAAATAAGAGATAGTCTAGAATAGGTGTGATCGTAATAATCTTGCATTTTCGTTCCTTTTCGGAGCATTTTAAAAGTGCAATTACTTACAAGGCAGTCATGGCAGTTGGCGTGCAGCTAGCTAGGTATAGCTATAGAGCACAGCCTGTCTCGCGGAGCGGTGCCGCTGAAACTCTAGTGCGTGTTCGTATCATTCAACTGACGGGCATTTCTTTTCTCGAGGCACGTTCAATTTGCCTCTCTCAATTTGTCAAACCAGTCTAATTTTGGGAAAATAACCACTCATACGGTAAAATATCTACTTTTACACTAACATTGTGCAATTCTAGATTTTTGTTTCTTCATTTCCGATGTTGCAAAACGAGCGAGCGATGGACGTTGTAAACAAAATAATGCACGCAAACTGATGTATACCGCGATATAGCAGAGAATTCACCCCCTTGTCACACGTCATCGACCTAAGCGGCGAGATCGGGGTGAATTTGGGCCTGGTTTGGAGGGTGAATTTTTCTCATTTTCAATTTCGATTTAAAAATATTTTTAAAAATTAAAAAAATCTGAATTTCTCGAGGCTTGTTAAGTACAAGATTACCTTCACAATCATACCAAATTCGACTCAATTTATAATCAATGAGCGAACCGTTTAAATATTATGCTCTTTCAAATTTTACACTCAGTTTTTCATTACCTCACAAAAAAAAAAAGTAGTCTAGCGCCCTCTCTACCAAAACTCAACTATCCCTTTAAACCCCTGTTACACATAGCGCACGATACCAAACCGAGGCCGGCTTCAAGTCCCCTATTAATGATTCACAGTGATCAGGCCTCATATCCATATACGGCTCTGCTCATACCATATTTAGTGTTGGCATCAGCGCGCCCTTGTATCCCATATTAGGCATATTAAGCGATCTACTTCCTTATTGCGCGCAGTACGCGCGCGCTACAAGCACATTATGCCCGCGCCGCAAGCGCATTACGCGCGCGCTGCAAGAACATTTGCATAAAAGCTGGGCTCAGTCCACTTACCCTGTTACACATACCGATTGCGGGACTGAGGCCGGCCCGAAGCCGGCTTCAAACCACATCCAGAGGGGGACAGAAATGGTGCCGGCCTCAGGCCGGCTTTTCAAAATTGACCCCTGTTACACATGAATGAAGTGGACTGAGGCCGCCTCCTGGCCTCAGTCCACTTAAAAGGTATGTGTAACAGGGGTCTATTTTAGGCTGATGAATTACTCGTTTAGGGTCTCAAAAAGATGAATTACTCGTTTAGGGTCTCAAAAAGATGAATTACTCGTTTAGGGTCTCAAAAACTCAGCTTACTTGCTTAGGGTATCAAAAATAGTTATAACTTGCTTAGGGGTTTACAAAAAATGGATTACTTGCTTAGGGTATCAAAAATACTTGCTTAGGGGTTTACACAAAATTGATTACTTGCTTAGGGTATCAAAATACCGATAATCATACTTACTTAGGGTGTATTTTTTGCACCACGCAAATACTCGTTTAGGGTGCTTTTGGCAAGTCATTGGTCACGCATGATATTTCCCCTTTTCTATGAGGACGGACCCCCCGGGACAAGCATGCTTTAGAATGGTGACGCGTTTTCCAATTATATATTTTTGCTCTGAACTCGTTGACAGAATGGACTACTTAAGATGTTACCTTTCGTGTATAAATTTTGTTTGTGGGTGGTAGTACCCTTTAAGAAATGTGTTGGTCAAAGTTATAAAGCTTGGTTATTAGTCTTTTTCAATGCAGCATTAACACATACAAGCTAACCATCTACCAATGAGTCGATGTACTTTTCTTTCGTTTTACAGTCGTTAAACTTCAAACTACGAGTCAAATTTCAAGGACTTAATTAAATAGCATTGATTCGCTGAATAGGGAATCCTATATTCATGTACGTGACCCTAAAAGCCAGTGAATGATTGTGCTGGTAGTACGTATAGTGTCAATTTAACAAGGACAGTATTAATGTAGAACTACCTTACAAATAAAATGCCTAGTCAATTTTCTACCATAGTACAGAAACAGGAGAAGGCTAATCAAAATTATGCGCGCAGGCAAATTAATGGTTTTGCGGATGTTTAATGTAGTTATAATGATAAACCCTATATTGATTATAGGGTTTCCGTACATGCTAACACTTTTGTCATTCAATTTTATAAATTTGTACTTCAATTTCGTCCCGAGAAGCCGAAAATGTGCCAATGCCAACTTCAATTTCGTCTATTGCCGACCACACAAAAAGTTCCTTCGAATTCGTCAGTCACAGAAGTGTTCAGCAACTGTGACTGACGAAATTGAAATCGACGAATATTCGTGACGAACAACTAACTTGAATGGATTTCTTTTTTAAGTGATCAACAATAAACTAAAATAATTGAAGTAGGCATTAGCAAGATCCTGATTTCTCGTGACGAAATTTAAGCACACATTTATAAAATCAAATTACAAATATAATATAAGATTGAATTATGCAACTAGATTTGTCCAAATATCCTTCTATGTTGTGCAATTTGCCGAGATGTTTTCATAAACGGGCATAGCCTGGCATGTTAATTGTTGTTTACAATGTTCGGTACCGTAAAGACATGACGGTGATTTTTTAGCATATCTTTGTATTTGTATGATGTCGTGCAGTTCCATTTACGGTGTATGTAATTGATATTCGCAAGATATAATTTCACTTTTATTCGTGTATTTTTCGTGACAATTTTGAAAACAATTATTTAACATGTTGTTCTATGAAAACGACTTCAAGTTATTGATGTGCAATTGTGTGGATAGCTTCAAATAATTTCATTTTCGTTCTTGAATACGTTAAATTCCGAAGCTACAAATGGATTTTCATTAGTTTTAAGTCTAACTTAGTGCTAAGGTCGACTTGGAATCTTTGTAAAACATCCCCGGCTTAGTTATCCCTGCCTACCTAACTCACTGTTCTCTCAGGATTTTTTAAACAAACTGAACATTTTGAAAACAATTATTTAACATTTTCTTCTATCAAAGCGACTTCAAGTTATTGATGTGGAATTGTGTGGATAGCTTCAAATATTTCCATTTTGGTTCTTGAATATGTTAAATCCCGAAGCTACAAATGGCTTATCATAAGTTTTAAGTCTAACTTAATGCTAAGGTCGACTTGGAATCTTTGTATTTAAACATCCCCGGCTTATAATTATAGTTATCCCTGCCTATATACACTGCTCTCTCCGGATTCTTCAAACAGGCCGACAATTTTGAAAACAATTATTTAACATTTTCATCTATCAAAACGGCTTCAAGTTAAGGACGTGAAATTGTGTGGATAGCTTCAAATAGTCGCATTTGGGTTATTGAATATGTTTAGTTCCGAAACTACAAATGACTTTTCATAAGTTTGAAGTCTAACTTAATTTTAAGGTCGACTTGGATCATATGTGTTGATGTATGATGATCGATCGACGGACAAGAGAGTTGAATGCACAACATGTAAACTCATTCTTGTTTTTAATACAAGTACATGTATATTGGGTCTTAAGTTTGTTAATGTTTTATTATATATGATAACCTAAAAACTTGTAAATCTCCGATTCTGGACTGGACCAATGTAATTGAATTTACCTGCTAAGTATTTCGAATGTGTATACAACTGCAATACACTGCATGTACAAACGAAGTCATCAAAATATCGCAGTTATGAATTAAAAATAAATGATATACTCACCGATAATACGATACACCATACAATCATATCCATTTTGACCATATTCCAGTAGAAAAATACTGTCCTGATTTGATCACCCCAAAAGTCCGTTCCACGGTCAGAATCTGTTTAGTACCGGGCTAGACCCGACAGTGGGAACTCGGAGCGTGTCGCTGGAACTATGATATTTCCACCCTTTCTGATCTCTCTCTCTCTTTATTACGACAAAATGTGTATCATGTACGTATGGTCCACTTTAAGACTAACTCATTAGCATGTTTAGTCAGACAGTAGGGTGTAGAATATAGAGAGTGTATAGAAGGGAACATAAAGGGCATAGGCGTACCCAGTGAGGGGGGGGGGGTGAGTTATTCAACCCCCCCCCCCCCCCCCCCTTTATAAAAAATGACTGTTTCTGGGAGTTTAGTTTCTCGGATTCGAATCATGTTTTACTAGTCCTGAAACTGGTATTTATAAACATTGCTTTTCAATTGCTTAGCCCCATTTTAAAATTAGTTTTGTTTTCGATATGATTATATGAGTATGAAACTAAATATGTACAATGCCTTTAAAGTAAACAAAGCTATACACTACAAATGTGTCGCTCTATACAAAAGGAAGTAGTAATAATTACTAATTTTGGGGTATAAAATATAGCCCTAGAGACCTTATGAACAGTAAAAGTATATTTCTTTACACGAAAATTGAGCTTCATATTCTTCTCTGCTATCTCTTATTCAGTTATTTGCAGTTTGCTTCATTTTCACAAATGCAGCAGAAGCTTGACAATCCAGTTAGATTTGTTTGAAATTTCCATCGAATGATATCAAACTTAGGCATACAAGCAAGCAGGAACAGCACGCTTCATGAATACTTCTCTTTTCAACACCGACTATATGAAAAATGATTATAATATATTGTATTTTACATGTATTATTATATTCTTATCAATCAAACACCCAAGTTTGTTCTAAGAGGACATTATTTTAGTTGCTAGCTATAGAAGACAGAAACTCACTAGTATCTGCCACATGTCACATGTCGGCCACCTCCCCCATGAGTGTAGGGCTAAATGCCGCCCAATCATTGAGTTGACTATCATCACTAACAAAATCATTCCTTTTTGTTAAACAGACGAGGTCCATAAGTCATATCGTAAAATTTCAAACAAAAAAAAACATTATTTTTCTGATTAGCAGCATACTTTCCGACCGTGGAATTCGGTTAAAATCAATTAATGTTAAACTGGCACGTAGTTCCACATTGTGAAAACAGAGTGTGCCACAGCTAATGTGATCATAGTGTGCTCATAGCGTGATGAGTGTTAACTCGCTCCATTTAACATGGGCAACACATTTTTGTCAAACTGTGTTCACGGGGTGTTCACAATGTGGCAACAAGTGTTCACAATGCGGCAAACTGTGAAACAGTGTGTTCACACTGTGGCACACTGTGTTTGCACTATGGTACACTGTGTTCACACTGTGGCACACTGTGTGACACACTGTGAAACACTGTGTTCACACTGTGGCACACTGTGTTTGCACTATGGTACACTGTGTTACCATAGTGTCCCACAGTGTGAATACATGGTGTCACAGTGTGTCACAGTGTGAACACAGTGTACCAAAGTGCAAACACAGTGTGCCACAGTGTGAACACAGTGTTTCACAGTGTGCCACACAGTGTGCCACAGTGTGAACACAGTGTACTATAGTGCGAACACAGTTTGCCACAGTGTGAACACACTGTTTCACAGTTTGCCACAGTGTGAACACACTGTTTCACAGTTTGCCACATTGTGAACACTTGTTGCCACACTGTGGCACACTGTGACACACTGTATTCACACTGTGGCACACTATGTTCACACTGTGGCACACAATGTTCACACTGTGGCACACTGTGTTCAGTATTCTTTCCAGTAGGGTTATCATGCTTTGTTATAATGTCGAATATACTATTTCTGTTGTTTGTGTGAAATAAATTGAACTGAGTTAACCTTAATGGTTTAGTATTCATATTATTGTTTTACAACACAGCTCCTATTTCATGCAGGATTTCCTTTGCTATTTGATTTAGCTAATGTTTTGTAAAGTTATTGAAGTCTTTGCCTGCATTATTGTTGGTCACTTCCTCCTTGTAACTGCGGGGAATTTATATCTACTTTGATCGGAAAAAATATATCCGTACATGGATTGCTATTTCGGAATAATCAAATGTATCTAAGTTACAAAGAATGCAACAACAAAAATGTCATTTGTGCCTTGGGGAAAACAAAAGGTATGCACTGAAAAAAATTTCTTTTTAAAATGCATTGATGCAAAGTCACATGAATACACATACACAGAAAAAACAGGCATATATAGACTTTATTGACATCTCTTTACTTTTTTACCTGTTAACTCCCAGTCTCACTCCTTTTAACCCCCCCCCCCCCCCCCGCCCCACGCACATTTCCCGCTTTCTCGACCCCTCGCCCCTCTGCTCTCCCCACATCCGTCGTCCCACTCCCCATTTCTCCCATGGCCCCTCCCATTCTCTCCTTCGCCCCCTTCCTACACGAGATACTTGAAATCCTAGCAACGTATATGCAAAGACCTATTTTACATTACTATTTGAACCATTATGATTGAAATTAAATTGCTATGTAGATTCCAATTACATGTTCATATATGACCGGCTTTAGCAAAACCCTGCATTTGTCGGTAAAAACCAAAATGTATATTGTCAAACCATTAGAAAGGCCTCATCACAAGCTTTCATTTGATGCTTTGTTCTAACAAATTGGTCAATAATCGACGAAGATATGATTGTTTTAATTGTACAATCACATTATGTGAACTTAAAATGCCAATTCTTTCAAAACATGAATTACCGAAAGTGCAGGGCTTTGCTATAGCCGGTCACATTTGTGTTGACATTATAAAGAAATCATCTAAATAATGTAATACCAAACTAGGTCCGTGCCAAATTGTTGTTGCCATTTTGCAATTAACATGTAGAATATGTATCAATATATTTGTCTCTCCCCCTCACCCTTCTCCTCTCCTCCTCGCACATTAATTTAACCCTTTCAAAACTGATTGGTTTTTATATAACATGTATTCTCCACAGACCCCTGCCCGAATATTTTCTGGACGAGTCTAGGGCCCTTTTGCAGAAAGAATTGCAATCGGTTATAAAGTTTGCGCAAGTTAAAATTTATACTTATCGAACCAATCAGATTTGCGCATTATAGGTCACATGATCTGACTTGCAATTGATTGTAAATTTACAATCGATTGCAAGCCCGTCTTTCTGCAACGGGGCCCTGAACATGCTAAAGGGGTGTAATGGTTCCTTACCGTCCCCCCTCCTCAATCTGATCCTGTATATCTCCCCCTCTCTCTCAGATGTTCCCTCTTGAATTATATGTCTCTCTTATTTGCAACCATAACTTTTCAATTCAATAAAATTCAATAAGGCTTTATTCAAAATGACGTTCTTGCAGCCGAAGCTGAATTGCATGGTCATTTACAAGGTAAAATGCATCATAATGGTTAAAATACTTGTTATATACATGTTAACATCAAATATATATTACATATCAAAGAATAAATATACTAGTTACGTTCATACGTATAATAGGCAGCATCATAAAACATCATACAACATAATTTATACAAAATGCATGCGAGTTACTTTGACAAAAATAGGGAATAGAGCTATTCGTAAATCGGTTGGTTTTACAATTAATCACTTCCCGGTTGATCCAATGTCATGCTCATCATGCTAATGGTTTCATTTTCATTAACCCAAAATAGCTAAATAATTACATTTTAAAAGTATTGCGAAAACGTTTAACAAACATATTGTACCGCTTCCCATTGTCTCTGAAGTTTACTTTTCATGTCCAATAAAAACCTACTTTGGGTATAATAAACAACTGTTTTTATAGTTTGTTATACAAGGAGGCTTCTGCTTCATATCAAAGTCTGCTTTTTTCTAGCCTTCCCACTTTAATATGCTTTAATACGGATTTATATGAATTATAAGACATTTACTAAAGTTGTCTTTTCATGACTAGAATGTTTAAACTGAGCTACGATATAATTTGCGTACCTATTAGTGCTTCTGTTGATGTTAATCTATACTTGGCTATAATTATGACTTTGTTCATCGTTATGATAATCAAAAACTGGTTGATTTAGCCACAAACAAGGTGATACTCTATACCTATATGGCGTTAAGCTTGTTGCATTATCGGAAAATAAAACAAAACATGTATCAATAATACACAAAATTGAATTTTCAAATATAGCAATATTTGTCAAAACTAGACAGCTTGTTTTGTTCCGTTAACAATACGAACATGCACAATAATGATGTCCAAACAAATATTCGTACACGTTTTATGAACACAATGACGGAGATCATAAGCCACTTATTCAGGGACATACTCGGAGTATTTTGTTTAATGTTTGTTTGTTTATAATAATTGTTATGCAATTAACTTTTATGCTAAATGGCCCGGTCGGGCAAGTAAAAACAAGATTTGTCGAGTTGTAGTGACCCGAAATCTGAATCTGATGGTCCCAAACAAAGAAAACAAAACGTAACAAATTATGTATTTTTTCCTCGCCCTTTCGGGCCAATGAAATTTGGTGGCCGAAATATAATTTGTATTGGCACCGGGCCAGCATAATTTCGAGCATGAATATGTTATGTATTGCTTGTGCCAAATTAGTGTGACATGTGCACCACGTACCCCCATGCCTCCCCACCCCCTCTGTAAATATTTCACTGGATGGAGTTACTCTATCATCTATGACATTGTTACCTGCTACTCAATAGAACAACGGAGATAATACAATAAATACCAGTCGAATGTAAGAAGGAGGAAATACATTGTTGAAATATGTAATACCGCAAGCCAACTATATATGAAATATAAGTAGTAAAAATATGACGTAAGCCTGTGGTTAAATAAACATACATAACACACGAAGGCATTAAAGTGGCCAGGCAAACTAAACGCATGTTAAATTCTGTTTACCTCTATTAGTGTACACATGAACTATTTGTAAACCATTTGACCCAGACATATTTTGTTTATTTTAAAAGATTTTAGTTATTATTTTCTCCATATTGTGAAGCCCCCTCTTCTGAAAACCTCTCCTGAGTAGAATTCTATTGATGACATGTTGTGACATCATCAGCCATTCACTACTCAGTTACAAATAAGTTACCTTCACCCAAGCTGAGTGCCTAATCACAATAGCATCACACGGTTGAATAGAATACCAACTCACACAACTTCAATTTCAATAGCTGTTGCTATGTCAGAAGAAAACACTGTCTAAGCTATTGCATGGAGGTATGCAGGGCATGCTTTTGTGTGGATGTTCTTTTTGTACTTTCATCTTTTGTTAATATCATGGTAGCTGACCAGTGATTGACAGATGATGTCACAACAGGTCAACAATATAATTTATTCTGGAGGGTTTTTAGTGGTGGGGCTTAGCAACATGAAGAAAAATAAATGATAAAATGTTTAAAAATATGCAAAACATATTTAGGTCAAACCGTTTACAAATATTGAATGTGTACACTAATACAGATGAACAGAAGTCAACATGCATTTGGTTTGCAGGGCCCCTTTAACATCAGGAATATATGCCATTTTTTTTTTTTTTTTCAAATAAAATTTATTCAAGTTTCTCAAAGCAAGTTAACAAAAATATTATAAGTACAAAATACAAAATAATATATATGTATGTGATGTCAACAACGTAAGTTTCAAATCAATTGTACATCTCTCCATTTATCAAGAAATAAAACAAATTTGTCTCGTTTTAAATAAATTATTCGTTCAAGGTCGTAATAATATTGTAACTGTTTCTTAAATAATTCAAATGATAATCTACCATTTTTACACTTTGTAGAGAATATATAATATTTTGCGTATAAAATAACAAAATTCAAGTGGCAGAAATTACCTCCAGAAATTCCAAATATAAATGTATTCATAGTCAATATAATTTGGTCATTTAAAGTGTGTTCTTGAAATTGTAATATAAATTGATGTGTTACAGGGCAATCCCAGAACAAATGTGCGATTGATTCAACACTATTTAAACAAAAATCACATTGATCAGAATCTAATATGCCTACCAATTTCAAATATTTATTTACCCCAAGAATATTATGTAATATTTTAAACTGAAAGTAACGCAATTTTGTTGATAATGCATATTTAAAAGGTATAGCGTACATTTCTTTCCAATCCATTATCGGTTCCAATAAAATTGAGTTCCATTTTTTTTGTGAAATTGGAACTTGAATTATTTTTCAATGCATATTTTATGAATGAATTTACATATTTTAGTTTTCTTTTTCAACGTACTAATTAAATGTTCATGCTGATTCATATTTGAAATGGGAGCATTTTTAATAATGCGTTTCCATTGTAAAGGAATGGCGGATATAACAGAATACAACTCCATAAAATTACAACGAATATGGTATTTTTGTACAAATTCATCATAGCTCAAAAATGACCCATCTTTGTTTAATAAATGACACAATTTTATTACGCCATTATTTATCCAATCAAACTTAAAAACAACCTTCCCATTTATTTGAATACATGAATTATTCCAAATTACTTGATTATGAATAAAATGATCATTTGGGTTCTCAGAAAAAGTTAAATCACTCCAGGCTACTAAAATTTCTTTTATAAAGGAGTTATCAATTTCTATCAATTGCTCTTTACTTTTTAAATTACAGGTCCAAAATAAGTCATTACCTAAATTTATCATATAAAATTCAAAAAAACATTTCCAGTTGCCTGTATTTTCTGTATTTAACAATCTCATTACCCATGCGATCCTGAGTCCTATAATAATTGATGGTAAATGTAACATTTTCAAACCCCCTTCATTATAATCTGCTATAATTGTTTTCCGATTTATCTTATCTGGTTTACGATTCCAAATAAAAGAGTATATAATCGATTCAACTTCATGAATAAATACATCAGGGGGCTTCGGTAATACTGATAAAAGAAAAATAAGTTGGGAAATAGCAAACGATTTCACAATGATAATTTTACCCACTGGTGTTAAGTCTCTCATCGACCATATTCCCAAAATTCGTTTTAAAGTTTGTAATTTAGGCACAAAATTGAATTCATATAAATCATTCGAGTTCATTGAAAAACGCACGCCTAACAAATAAAATGGACCTTTAGAATATTTCAACCCTGTAAAGTTAACGTCCGGGGGGTTAGCTTTGTAATAACCAAGAGCTATAATTTCTGATTTATTACGATTTATATTTAACCCTGAATACCTTTTCAATATTTCAAGTATATATATAATTCTAAACAAAGAGCCAATGTCCTTCACGTAAAATGTTGTGTCATCAGCGTACATACTTATTTTTATATTTGTATCATTAATCACAATTCCTTGAATGTTTTTGTCACTCTTAATCCAAATACTCATTATTTCATTACAAATAATAAAAAGCAATGGGCTTAAAGGACAACCTTGGCGAACACCACAAGTAACGTTAAAAAATTCAGAGGCATGACCATTATTTAAAACACAAGAAAATATATCATTATACAAAAGTTTAATCCAAAATATAAAATCATTACCAAAATTAAAATATTTTAATGCCTGAAACATATACGACCACTCTAGCTTATCAAATGCCTTTTCTATATCTGCTAGCACCATAAAACCGGGGATATCATAACAATTTGTATAATCAATCATATCTAAAGCCAAACGAATATTTTCTCCAATATAACGTCCTTTCATAAACCCAGTCTGGTCACAACTTATAATTTCAGATAATACATTTCTTAGTCTGTGTGCTAAGCATTTAGCTAATAATTTATAATCAGTATTTAAAACAGAAATGGGTCTCCAATTTTTCAAAAATAAGGGGTCTTGATTTTTCTTTGGAATTAAATTTATTATGGCTCTTCTTTGATCAAGGGACATTTTACCACAATGAAATGAGTAATTAAAAGTTTTTAATAATAAGACGCCCAAATCTTTAAAAAAGAATTTATAAAATTCACAAGGAAACCCATCAGTACCAGGTGTTTTATTATTTTTCATAGTTTTAAGCGTATTTAAACATTCGTTCAATGTTAACAAACCTTCACACTTTTCTTTGGAGTTTAATGACAATTCAACATTCTGACAGTCTTGAGGTAAAATTTGTTCAAAATTAGCTAGTGAAGGGTTTTTGGAAGTATACAATTTTTCATAATACTCTTTAGCTGTTTTTAAAATATCTTTATTTGACTGTTGAATTTGTCCTTTTTCATCATATATTTTGGTAATTAATTTCAATCTTTGATTTCTCTTTTCTAAATTTAAAAAATAACGTGTATTTTTTTCACCATGTTCAATCCAATTTGATCTGGATCTTATAAAGGCGCCGTCAACTTTCTTTTTATATAAAATATCTAAATCTTCTCTACATAATTTTATTTGGTCTAATAAAAATTCAGTTGGATTTCCAACGTAATCCAGTTCAAGTTTATTCAATTTTTCAACTAAACTTTTTTCTAATATTTTTTTGGTCTTTGAAAGATCAATAGAATGTCGTATTGATATTGATCTCATTTGACATTTTAAAAAATCCCAAAAGGTGTTAGGATCCAATATTTGAGAATAATAAAGTAAATTTTCTTGTATACAACTTCGTATCAGTTCAACATATTTTCCATCCTGCAAGAGCGAAGTATTGAATTTCCAAAACCCCCTTCCTCTAGCTTCATTCACTGTAGTTAATGATAATATTATAGCGGAATGGTCCGTTTTAAACCCACACGATATAACGCATTTATCAACTTGTGCAATCAAATTACTTGAAATAAGAAAAAAATCTAAACGACAAAATATGTCTTTTGTATGCCAAGTAAACATAGACACATTCGCATTTTTAAATCTCCATATATCAATCAAATTATATTCATCTATTATTTCTTTAATACAATTAACACAATGGCCATGGGTTGTGGAGCGACCACCCTTTTTGTCTAATTTAATATCTAGCACGCAATTAAAATCTCCATACCAAATTATAGATTCACAATCAAAATTTGCAAATTGTTGAAGAATATTAATGAAATGAACCGGATCATCAACATTTGGCCCATACACATTTGTAAGAGTAAATTTTTGATTTCCAAGAACCACATCTAAAATGAGCAATCTCCCATCGTCATCGTGATAACATTTATTAATAGTAATATGTGGCACATCTTTAAATAGTATAGCAACTCCCCTACTATTCGAAGCGCCGTGTGAAAAATAGAGCGCGCCACCTCCCCAGTCTTCCTTCCATTTTGCTTCATCTTGTGGACATGAATGAGTTTCTTGTAAACAAAAAATACTAGCATTTTTGTCGCGCAGCCAAGCAAAAACATGCATACGTTTAGTTCGATCGCACAGGCCTCGAACATTCATAGAATAAATGTCAAATGAATTCATTTGAGTTTGTCATTTCACCCATGTTAGACCTTAAACACAACACACACATTAAAACGTTCAAATACCATTTTGAAAGTATCAAATTAAATGTACAGAAATTATGATACATCACATTACAACAAAGCATTTGTATAGTAAGTGTACTTATATACATAACAGTGGAGTCTTTTCCATCCATCATTAAAAAATAAAACAATCCAGCTTTGAGAAAAAACATAAACAGTCTCAAAAACATGATTGCGATTTAAAAACGTCTTTCTCCGAGAGAGTGGAAGATGCGTTGCATGTAACACATAAATAATGTCATACGATTTAATGCAAGTTGTTTAACAAACAAACAAAAACGATACGTATGTTTGCTCAAAGATCAGAGTCTCTAGTTGGCTAACGTTAATGTTAGCTAACAATGTTACAGTCCCGTTACAGTTCACTGCACTAGCTATCTCCGTAAATATTGTAACGTGTTGTGACAATGCGTATTGACCGTACGCGATGGATAGAAAATGCGAGTCGATCGCTCTTGGTGGTAACTGTGCGGGATTCCGCGGGAAAATCACCACGTACGCGAGCTAGGTTGTGCGAGTCGCCATGCTGGTTTACACGTATCTCCGCTGTGGGTTCTCGTTGACCGCTACGCGGCCGCTACGCGTTACTGCTTCCGGACAAATGCCTCGTGCCATAGAGAAAAGCTACTATACAGCCACAGGAATTAAATGGGAAGTATTTCCAACAATTACAAATCAGTCTCTATATGCGAACATATTCATTTTGAACATTTTCAATGGTATCCCTTCTTTTTTCTCCTGTAGAGTTCACATGTAATTAACTGTCAACAAGATCATGTGTAGTATAAAAACAAAAAAACACGTCAATAATTCATACGTAATAAACATAATAATAAAATACGAATTAATTACAAGATACACATTTTATGAGCAATTCAAACTCATAACTATGCTCATAACTCAATAAATCGCATAGAGCGCGATAGGATCGCGATTCGAGCTATCTGTGATATGCTCCACGGTGTGAACGCGAGTCCGCTGTGGATCCTCTTGTTGTCTTGGCTATTTCAGTTGCTGGTGCCGCAATAAGCAGGATTCATGGCATGCAGTGACATCGAACAAACAAATAGAACTCATTCACCGAATTCGCTATACATTCCTTTATTTGTTATCTGTACATAGTCTACATAATGAATTTCACTGCATTGGAACATCAGTTATACACACACAAAAAAGGAAGTATATTGACGCTGTTGCAATTTCGCATAATTTTGACTCGAAAGTAAACATTAATGAATAGTTACCGGGGTTTTGCAAATAATTAGGCGTCGTCTTGTGCGTGTACCGTGGCTGTGACGAATTTAACATATCGCGACTTGTCACCATCACGCTGTGGGCTCTGAGAGTCGCTCATGGTGTGAACGGGGCTCGGAGAGTCGCTTATGGTGTGAACGGGGCGCGGCGAGACGCTCCTGTTGAGGACGGGGCTAGTAGAGTCGCTCATGGTGTGAACGGGGCGCGGCGAGACGTTCCTGGTGTGGACGTGGCTTGTAGAGTCGTTCCTGGTGTGAACGGGGCTCGGCAAGGAATCTTCGCTGATAAGGCCGTTGTTGCCGCTGCTACTGGGTACTGTAGGGGTCGTTGATCCTGCCGGGCCTGCTGGGGTAGCTACTCGGGCCGTGTAGAAGGCTGCTAGGTTACCACGCCCATCGCGCCATTTTCCCGCGGAAAAATGGTACCTGGTGCCAGAGTGAAAGGCCTGTTGCACCTCTCTCTGCCATATTTTTTTCTCTTCTCTATCTTTCTTAGTGAGGTCATCGACAATGTACATTTTTTCCTTTTCTAGCTTTCTCCTCTGCTGTGACACCACATACCTCTTGTCCTGATATGACAACATTTTCACAAGTAGATGACGTGGCAAAGTTTGAATTTTCGGTCCATCACGATGTGCTCTTTCGATTCTAGCATTTTCGAAGCCGAAATGATCTTTCAGAATGTTTTGAGCTAATTGGATGGGGTTCTCATTAGCTTGTTGGGGTACTCCAATAATTCTAAAGTTGTTGCGGCGAGAAAATCTTTCAAGTTTGTTTTCGGCCAATTCTGCCTGATCAAGGCGTTGCTCAAATGACACCATTTTTCCTTCCAAGATATTCACCTTTTTCTGGAGGGGTTCTACTTTCTTTTCTAGTGTGGTAGTGCGCTGGCTTTGGAACTCCAATGCCTCCTCAAAGTTCGTGAGCAAACCACGAATATCTGCTATTCCTTTTCGTACAAAGCTTTCAAAATCTGAGCCCGCTGAGTTGACTATATCTGTCTGTGTCTCGGTCGCGGAAAGCTCCGGGGGAGTCGTATCTGGCTTGCCCGACATGGCTCTATTTCGCAAACCGTATGGCATGTTACTCAAAACGTGCGTACCTATGCATACAAATCCGGAGCGCTCGGTGAAGCGTGTGTTTACTCGTGCGCAATCATTTTTTAACAGAGGAAGAATTTCATGTATTTCATATTTCCGAAGATATCGTTAAAATGTTTCCCTCGAATAATACAAAACACACACACACATACACACACACACTCACACACACAGTGTACATACTGTTAGGAGCATTGGTTTGACACTTTACTAGACAAAGTCAATAATTTGCAAGCGGGGAATAATGTTTCTATTAGTATTCTTAGCTTAGTGGCCATCCTTTTGTGTTGCGACAGTGTAGTCTATCAGCTAGGTTATGTAAAGCAGCAATTTTTTTTGCTATAATCTTGGAAACAGTTTTTAATTTGGTCTAAATACATTACTGATGAGAAAAAGTGATTTTTTTTTTTGGTCCCAGGGTGCATTTTGGCGATTTTAAAGATAATTAGCTAATTTGCATATTTGTGAAATAAGGTCAGGGGTCATTTTCTATCTAGGAATAGTACAATATTGATGAAAACTAGTATTCTAGGGTATTTTGAGGCAAGGATTCCATTTCCGGTGCTCGTTTGTAAGTGCTGTATGGGTAACACCCTGAAATCCAAGATGGCTTCCCCTAATTTGCATATTTATGAATATTATTGATTTTCATTGGCTACAGCCCCTAATAAGCAATAATTTCGGATTATTATTTGTCAGTTATGTTCTAAGTATGTTTTTAAGATATCAAAGATGAGTTGCCATCGTGGCAACCTCTAGCAATGCATATTATTTGCATAATTATGTATTTTACCTAATTTGCATATTCCCCCAAATCGAGTATATTGGGAGCCCGGCAAGTAAAAAAGACAAGTAATACCACTTTTCCAAGGTTTTAGGGGGCAACGAATCCATTCATGATACTTATTTGCCTGTATCACCTCGGCAACCCACATAAATCCAAGATGGCCGCCTTTGTCATTTTAAAGTAAATAATGCTATTTGCTACTTTAATGGCATTTAATTTATAAAAGTATGATTTGCTTACTGTCAGCAAACAACTACATTGTCATTCAAGTATTCTAGTTGCTCATTCCAATAATTAAATGTCAAAACATTATAATACCAATCTAATATAACCGAAATAATATAGTCGTGTATCATAACATGTGTAATGTAGGGAGCAGTCATCTTGGATTTGAGATGGATGCCATGGTGATAGAGGTAAATAAGTATCAACAATGGATCTGCTGCCCCCCAAAACCTTGGAAAAGTGGTATTACTTGTCTTTTTTACTTGCCGGGTTCCCAATATACTCGATTTGGGGGAATATGCAAATTAGGTAAAATACATAATTATGCAAATAATATGCATTGCTAGAGGACAGGTTGCCACGATGGCAACTCATCTTTGATATCTTAAATACATACTTAGAACATAACTAACAAAAGGGGCTGTAGCCACTGAAAATCAATAATATTCATAAATATGCAAATAAGGGGCAGCCATCTTGGATTTCAGAGTGATTCCCATACAGCACTTACAAACGAGCACCGGAAATGGAATCCTCGCCCCAAAATACCCTAGAATACTAGTTTTTATCAATATTGTACTATTCCTAGATAGAAAATGACCCCTGACCTTATTTCACAAATATGCAAATTAGCTAATTATCTTTAAAATCGCCAAAATGCACCCTGGGACCAAAAATAAAAAAAATGGAAACATCACTTTTTCTCATCAGTAATGTATTTACCCCAATTAAAAAACTGTTTCCAAGATTATAGCAAAAAATTTCACAACATTTATTTATACTACATTAGGGGATATACTAGTGCGGCTACATTTGGGGGATCGGAGTTGGGGATCGGAGTTGTCCACACACTTATCCGAGTGCGTTGCAAATTTGAGTTCCCCATAGGAATAAATTGACATCTTCAAAGAGGTGTAGTTTTCTTGTTTTTTACCCGATTATGCTCTAACTTTCAGAGATTATTCTTCTTAATCTCTAGGAGGCTATGAAAGCAACATTTTGTATGCTATGTATATTACTTTTTGTTGGAAATGAAATAAACTAAACTGAACTGAACTGAATTCCCAATATGTTTTGTACACAAATGTTCCCATTTGTACAGTTTTCTTCGTAGTCACATTTTTCCATTCCCCCAACTCATGATATGCTATGTATAAAAGCATTCTATAAAACATATGTTGAACTCGAAAGGGTAAACATACATTTTGAGAAAATTGAACAAAACTGAAATGTTGTGTATAAAATGTATGGGGAGTTGTCCACAAGTTACTTTGCCAGAGTGCGTTGCCAATTTGAGTCACTCGAAGAAATACATGGCTCTTTTCCAAGAGCCATAGTGTTCTTATTTCTTGACCGATTGTGCTCACATTTTCAGAGACTATTCATTATAGTTAGTGTGTTATAGTGCATACAACAATTCGACTGGATTTCATTGTTCTTTAACAACTGTATAATAGCGTACCTGTATAAGAGCCTTGCATCTGTATGTGCTTTGCTGAAATAGTGCAACCAAGGCATTTATTTCCTAATAATTGAAACAGAAAATAAACCATTCTGGTATTACTTACTTATCTTATCTTACGTATCTTTCACATTCACTTTATTTAGTATTTTCGAGTCTGCCACATGGGGCCACATGTAATTCTGCAAATTTACATTAATTATTTAGACCCAGTTCTTGACACAATATTACATGAAAAGCTTAGCACCCTTTAAGTTTCTACAATGAATATAAAGCAATTTGATGTAAGAGAGCCGAGTGTATTTATACTCAGTTTCTATGCACATTTAAGAACACCCACTAGAGGACTGTTAGCAAAGTTTACCACCACACTCAGATGGTATTTATTTCGTTTACCCTTCATAGACCAAAGTTGAACCAATTTCATGAATATGCAACTTTGTATAATAAGATTACCAAGTTTAAAATGATAATATGGGATTAGGTTCTGGATGAAGAGTCCATTGCAAATTGACAATTTGTAAAAATATACTTATGAGAAAAGGCTATCTAACAGTATGATAATTTATTTTTGGTCTTTCTTGCAGAAATATAGATTTGAATACAAAGGGGTGGGGAAGCGTACAGAAATGAAAATAATAAGAATATAGAAAATCCGAAGAAATGTTGTTCTTTTCATTACTCATATATATTCATTCACTTGTAATTGATATGGTGATATATTTGTTATTGTATTACAATTACTTAAAGGGATAGTTGAGTTTTGGTACAGAGAGTACACTTTTGGTCAAACTGAATTTTAGTAACCAAACACTGCACCATTACACTACAACTAATAGTTATAACTCCACCATGCTCGAAATAAATAGAACATTAGAAATGACTTAGTAAAAAGCCTGTTATCATTAAAAAAAAAAATAAGCCGTTACAATTCAAAAGGGCGCTCTCTAAACAATAATCGCTTTCAACCATTTTAAATAAAAAATATTGTGCATGTGAAGTTTTATTGAAATAGTGATTAGATAGTCAGATAGTCAACAACTATTTACAAACCTCTTTTGTATGTTTTTGAAAAGAGGAAGCATTTTTAAACATTTTTTAACGGCTGGTTCAAAATTATCGAATAATTGTGGGGCCCCACAATTATTACAAATGGTTATGTTTAAGGATATTTCCGACATTACTGAACCGATTTTGATCAAATAAAGTTTATACTGTCACTAAAATTGTATGCTCTTTCGAATTTGACCCTCAGTTTTCATTATCTCACAGAAAAGTTATTTGTGTAGCGCCCTCTGTACCAAAACTCAACTATCCCTTTAACTTGACACTTGTATGTTACGCAACCACGCCGGTTAGATGGAATCTAACACTGGTCACCGTGACACAGCTCTTACATTTTGATCCAAGAATGCAAGTCTCTAAAGCACGGCACATGCAGGCCACTCCAAGGCCATAATTCCCTTTAGTATGGGAAGCTTCAGGATACAAAGGTGCAACGATGCAAACCAAAATGGACCAACCACCATGAGCAAGATCTGCAAGCTTAGAAAAAAATTGTAATTAAACAATCGAAATGTTTTTTTTGTCTCGAAAAAGTGGACCTATAATAAGTTAATGTATATATTAATTGTTGTATTTCACACTAAGAAAAAAAGGTGCAAAAAAGGTGCAAAGTATGCAACACTGGCGGCTCCTTCTAAGGTACAATTTAGCACCTTTAAAGGTGCAAAGTTGTACCCTAAAGGTACACGATTGCACCTTTCTATACGTTACAAATTATAATAAGAAATACTTTGAAAATACAGATATTTGTGTGCTCCAATTATTAATTTCCACTCCTCCTTACCCCTATCAGTCCGATGCTACGCCACTAACGAATGTTATTGTATTTGTGAGAGTCGTATACAGCCTAGCTTTCAATCCTAGCAGGATCTTCGTCAGGGCAAAATGACAGTTACTACAAAAAGAACACAAAATATATACCAACATTAACACATGTATGGATGGGGGGCTGGGGGAGGAAAGGAGGCGGAGACACAAAACAATGAAAGCAACTGTGAGTGGGAGAGTGCCAGGACTGCTTGACCAATCAGGTCAAACAGGCATAGGAGGGTCCTTAGGTGGCTGCAGTCAAAGGAAATGTGATGAGAGTGTAGAGCTTAGAGAAGAATAGAGGTAGGAAGGATCAAAGAAGGAAATTAAGGTACAGAAAGAGACATGTGAACAAAAGACAGTTAATGAGGTGTGGGAGTGCATTGGGGCACTGAGAGGGGAAGAACAATAGAGGGGATTATGAGAGTAGGGGATGGGAGTGAGATGATTATGACAAAGAAAGTGAAGTGGTGTGTGTTGCAGGATCGGATGAATAGGATAGGCGAGTTCAAAGGAGAAAGTGAGGACCCAGTGGGTGATGATTAGTTGGGAAGCAACAGGGATAAATGAATGGGACAGGAAGTACAAAAGAGATAGTGATCAAAATGAAGCCTAAATTGGTAGGTGATCAGAGGTAAGGTGGAGAGACAGATGAGAGAGGGTGGAACAATATGATCAAAATAGAGGTGGAACTATGCCTGATGAGAATATGAATATCAATAAGCCCATGTCTATGGACAGTGTACCTATAGAGAGAAAATAAATGCAAAAATTATAACATGTTAATAAACATAATTATGTGTATGAATAGTGACAGTGTATTGTGAGGAGACAGTGTAAATAGTGTAATCTCAAAGAAAACGCAGAGACGTCGGGGTGCAGAGACCACGGGGATGAGTGGTGCAGAGACGTCTTATCCAGTACATCTCTCACCATACCAAGGGCCACATCACATGCACCACCAATGTTGTATATCTTATCACGTGCAGAGTCTGTGAGATCCAGTACGTAGGCGAAACCAGGAACACCCTCAAGAGACTCGTTTACGGACACAGATCTACCATCCACACCTCCAAACATGACACTCCAGTTGGCAACCACTTCGACCTACCTAATCACTCCATTGCTGACATGATTCTACAGGGAATAGAATCTCTAGGTAACCGCCCGGACACACTCCGCTCCAGCAGAGAGAAGTACTGGATAAGACGTCTCTGCACCACTCATCCCCGTGGTCTTAACATCCAAGAAGGCAGTGATTAATCTTCGCTTCTCTCCCCTTCATTGTCTGCACCACCATTTGTTTTGTTTTCACCCCCATATCAATACTTTACTTTGTTCCACATACTATTATGTTCTTATTTCCCATTTTATTTCCCCCATATATTAGTTTTAGTTTTCTTTGAGATTACATTATTTACACTGTCTCCTCACAATACACTGTCACTATTCATACACATAATTATGTTTGTTTATGAACATGTTATAATGTTTGCATTTAAGTTCTCTCTATAGGTACACTGTCCATAGACATGGGCTTATTGATATTCATATTCTCATCATGCATAGTTCCACCTCTATTTTTATCATATTGTTCCACCCTCTCTCATCTGTCTCTCCACCTTACCTCTGATCACCTACCAATTTAGGCTTCCTTTTGATCACTATCTCTTTTGTACTTCCTGTCCCATTCATTTATCCCTGTTGCTTCCCCACTAATCATCACCCACTGGGTCCTCACTTTCTCCTTTGAACTCGCCTATCCTATTCATCCGATCCTGCAACACACACCACTTCACTTTCTTTGTCCTAATCCTCTCACTCCCATCCCCTACTCTCATAATCCCCTCTATTGTTCTTCCCCTCTCAGTGCCCCA
>JBAMJV010007950.1:0-15291 GCA_037951105.1 Echinarachnius parma | reverse complement strand
AAGATAGACACATGGGCTTCAAAATGATACCAAATTTGATAAGTTTATATCATTTGAACACGCTACAATCTTCGATACAACTTGAACATTAAAAAATACGACCCAAGAGTCAAATTTCACAATTGAATACTTTCGGCCCATTTTGCGACATTTGACTTCTGACAGTCCTCCATTCTGAAACGCACTGCGTATTCCCTGATTTGAAATAAATGACAAATAATGTACCATTTTAAAGGGAAATCATCATGCATTGCAATGATTTTAAAAGAAAAAAAAATACAATTTGACAATAAGAGTGATATTATCGATCAAAGTTGAGTTTCCGAACTTTTTTTGAGGGGTTTAGTTATTTTTTCAACAAAACTACATGATGCACAATGTTTTATTTTGAATAGTAAAAATAATGATACTTTAAAAGAGCGCCTTTTTTGTGTAATAACGGCTCCTTGTTATAAATAATGAAACGCGTTTTATTTAGTCCTTTGTTATGTTTTATACGTTGAGCATGGTTGAGTTATAGTGCCCCCCCCCCCTCCGCCCCGTTTAGACAAACACAAATATAGCAAAAGGGGACATTTGTTTTTAATAAACAAAGGCATACATAATAGTGTGCCCCCAATAATCGGTTCGATGCTTAGTTTAATGAGTGTACATAATCTAACCTGGATCCATTCGTTCGGGGTACTAAAGCGTGGAAGCCAGCATCCACCCAATCCACCAGAAGCAACCACATTCAACCGTCCCAGCCTGGGTCCATATGACGTACTGTGCTCGCTTGACGCGGTCAGGCTCGAATCAGGGATGACATTAGACTCAAGTCCAAGTGGAAAACCTTTTAAAAACACACAATAAGACAACATTTTTTGTTTGTAAGCGTACCAAAATTGCCATGATTGTATTCGCGAAGTTAATATAAACTAGAACCAAATGAGTATACATTAATACATTAAAACGTATACATCATTTACTCAATATGCCACTCTACTACCTGAAACAAAAAAGAATCATCATTCACCGTCATATGTGCGACTTCAAAATTATATTATCAATACATTATACTAGTATGCTTGTTGGTTAAGGGGTCCGTGATTATATCTTTGGGGTACGATTGTTTTACTTTGCACACATATTCCTTGGATCAAAAGAAAAACATCTATGCAAAATAGGCCTAATTTCCACAATTTCTGAAAAATATTCATAAAATTGGGATAATCTATGCAAATGGTATTGTTATGTTCCTTGGATCAAAAGAAGAATCTTTATCCAAAGAGACACACTTTATCCATGCAAATTAGGCCTAATTTTCATTATGTATGCACATTTATTTATGGGGAAGGGATTTTCTATGAGAATGGTGTTTTTATTTAGATCCTTAAGAGATAAGTTTGAGAATATATAAGATATATCAAGGCCAATGGATCAATCTAGAAGATTATTTCAACCTTTTGTGGCCATCTAGTCTGTCAAATCCAAGATGGCCGTAATTGGCAGGAATGTTAAGTTTTGTATATTTTGTCTTATTTTTAAATTGATCAAAGTGCAAACATGTGTAATGTGTCTATGTTTACATTTGTTTGGATATCTGAGTCAGTTTTGGACCCATCCTTGGAACGAGCTAAGAAAAATTATTCAAAAGAAGCACACTTTATCGATGTAAATTATACAAATTTGCATTTTATATGTTTTAGTACACATATGTGATATATTATGAAATTGTAGTCTTTACATGAATAAATATATATAAATAAACAAGATTGATATACTAGGGTAAGCCAATGTAAACACAAACTTTAAGCAGTTCATTGTCAGTATTGGCAAGCAGCTTGTCTCACAAATCCAATCTGGCCGCAGCAGGAATAATACAAATCAGATATTTTAATGAAGACCATAATATCCTTATTAATTACATTCCGGCGTCATTACCCATAAATTATGCAAATGAGGACAATTTGTAAAGGAATTGTGTGTCACTTTTGAAATATCGTCCTAGTTTGTTCTAAGGATGAGACAAGACTTGAAGTAAGGATTTTACTAGACATATCATACAGATATAGAGTTCAACAATAACACAAAATGTGCACATTTTAACTTTGCTGCCGGTGGCCATCTTGAATTTGAGGGGTTAGACGGTCACCAAACGTTAAAATAGTCTGCTAGATTGATCCACCGGCCTGGATAAACCCTAGGTCATCTTAAAATCTTAAAATGTTTCTACTTTAAATATCTCAATACAAAATAATACAATATGCAATAAAAAAATTATGCAATATAGGCCTAATTTTTTATAAAATAATACAAAGTGTCTTTTTGCATAAATTTTCTTTTTTTGATCCAAGGAATAATCATTTCAAAGAATATCAAATTTTCATGAATAAGTTTGCATACACCATGGAAATTAGACCTTATTTGCAGAGATATAGTTTGTCTCTTTTGATGAATGTTGTTATTTTGATCCAAGTAATATGTGTGCCAAGTAAAACAGTCGCACCCAAAATGCAGTCAACACCCATATTGTGGGCCCTTAACAAGCTCACTATATCGAGGTGGGCGTAACATAGTAGGCTGAATAGTGCGCATGGTTAACAATGGTCCCCTGGGTTTTTTACTTTAAGTTAAACAAAATTGACATTTGATCATTTTAATGCATGCATTGAATCATAACTCGTTTTTACATTTGAAATGTATTAAGTAAGGAAAAAAACAGTGTCATTGTTATCTTAGTTGAGATGTGGACAAGAACATGGATCGTAAATATATGTTTACGTGTTGGCTTACTTGTAACAATTTGTAAATAATTGCATGCCTCGCATTATGTAAATATCACAAATTTTGTCAGCAATTTATATTATGTCATTTTTTGAACACTTTCTATGATAATATGATGCATTATTAAAGTTGTACTGAAAATTATTGGTAGTGAAAACCGTTTACTCTAGCGTAACACTAAAGCGCCTGCGTTGAGCGTGGGTCAATGTGGCCGGGCAGCGAATTTTTGGGGTTTTGGGGGGTTTGCTATGGCACTAACGCATAAGGTATGCCCGTTTAATTGGAATCGGGCGACTTGAATGGAGACCAAAGCGCGCGTATTCAATTCGAGTTATAAATAGACTTAAAGCCACTAAATCTGACCTATAGCCACTAAATCTGACCTATAGCCACTAACATTAGGGTTACGGTAAGGTTTAATGTTAGGGTATATATACCTCTAGCAACCGAAAGCAACCAAGCGAAGTTAAAGAAATAATTAGTCTTATGAGTATTGAAATTATAACATATTCAAATGGATGCCCTAATACTTTCCCATCAAAATTGAATAATTCGCATGGTGTCATAGAATTCCACCTTATAATTATGTTTTCTATGGATTATTATTATATTATTATTGTAAATGTTTATTATTGAAAGGTATTATTGTAAATGTAGAAATACGGAATTGCACACCCTATAATTAGATCACTTTTAATGTTAAAATCATTATGATTGCAATGTGATTGATTGTGATCGAGTATTAATTGTGACCACCAACCGTCAAACGCCCAACAGGTTGACCAGAATGAGTTCAGACTCTGTTTGCATAGCTCGAAATAGTAGACTTTAAGCTTCAAAGGGATAGCTGAGTTTTTATATAGTTGGGCGCAACACATTTTTTTCTTCATGAGATAATGACAAATTGAGCGTACAAAATTGAAAAAGCATACAATTGAAATGACAAAAGAAACTTTATTTGATCTATTTCGGTTCAGAAAAGGCTGAAATATCCATAAACATAGCCGTTTGTAATAAATGTGGGGCCCCACAGATATTCAAACATTTGAACCAGCTGTTATTCTTTGTTTAAATGCTTTCCAAAATTTAAAAATATAGTGTTTTTAGATGGTTGTTCATTATCTTGATATTCAAGCACTAGTTCAACAAAACATAACATGCACATTATTTTATTTCAAATGGCTAAAACCGATGAGTGGTAAGAGAGCGCCCTCTTGAGTTTTAACGGATGTTTTAGAATGATATCAGGCGTTTTACTTAGTCATTTATAATTTTGTATTCCTTTCGAGCATGTTGGAGTTTTGACTATTAGTGTGTTATGTAATGGTGCAGGTTTGGCTTACTAAAATTCAGTTTGAACAAAACTGTACTCTCTTTACCATGTTTACCAGAATTTAGATATCCCGATATATAATTCATTCAATTTGAACCAGTATGAAATATTCAAAAAAGTGTTTAAAAGTAGCAGAGTAAGCAAGCTAAGTTTTACACATTAATGAGAAAATGGGCTATTACGCGTTAGAATCACTCAGGCGCGCAGTGCGAATAAACTATGTTGAATCCCTTTTGAATGGATTAAAACTACATTCCAGGATCGAATGAAAGCTGAACTTTAACCTGGAACCTGTAATGTGTCGCGATTAGCCTATCACAGGTCGCGTGCTAATCTTGGTCATAGCACGGTCGTAGCTGCAACAAGCTGACCGAAGGGCTATAGAGTGGTGAAGAGTGATGCCATCTATGACGTCATAAATACCCTTTTTTAGAATTTTCAAATTTTAACTTCATTTCCAGAAAGGCCGTAGTAAGTTATATCTATATACTGAAAACCAATTGAATATGTTAATTAATGACTGAGATATGCCCATACGAATGATTTTTTTTTGTTCCAACAGGCAATCAGTGTTATAGTGCACCGGTTCATAACTCTATAAACCAGTGCACTATAACACTGATTGCCCATTGAAGTAAAACTACATTGGCTTTTAGTATTTATACCTTATTTTTCATGCTCAATTTGAAAATTATAAAAACAGATTTTTATGACGTCATGGAATCTGTACTCTCGCAGCCTTCTGGAATAAGATTTTTGATACAAACTTAAGTCACTCCGAAGAAACCCTGGTCTAGAAAACTGCTTATAACTCAATTTAATAATAATAATAATAATACATAATATTTATATTGCGCTTCATACTGATGTATCTAAGCGCAGAACGGAAATAATACAACTAATATGGTGTGCGCCCGGAAAAAATACCAATACCAATACTACAAAAAATAAACAATGAAATGACAACATAATATGAAACTAAGACATAAAACATGTGCTTGACCAAAAATTCTACGGTTTGTTGAACAGGTGAGTTTTAAGTAGTAATTTAAATATGTCTACTGTGGGGGCATCTTGAATATAATGGGGGAGCTTGTTCCAAAGGGTTGGGGCTATTGTGGAGAAGGCACGGTCTCTATATCTAGTCGTAGTACGGGGTCCATGGGAAAGCTTTGTTTTAAGACACCATAATTATTTTCAATGTCGATATATGAAAGATTATATTTTCAGAAAAAAGTTATGTTCTGAATATTCATTTTGTTATCATAATATTGTACACATGTTGGATCATAGCACACCATCAAATCTAGCAACTTTATGTGGCTTTGAGTAAATGGGTCACACATTATAGTTAATGGTATGTTACATTTGAATATCTCGGGATAACCCTATCAAGCCCAAGGGGATGGAGGGGGGGGGGGGGGGGTGATTGAGCCACCCTACCGTACTTTCTATCACCGCTTCCCATGTTTTCATTCAATTGTCATCGATTTGGTTACTTTTCCTAAAATCTGATTGCGAACATTTTGGTACATTTTTTTAATAAACAGGCTAGTTCGTGTTGCCATGGTAACAATAAACTGAAGAGCATGTTTTTTATTTCTTTGAATTCTGTTTTGTTTTTCTATAAGTGCACAAGTGAAGATTTGATGTTTTTTATGATAAAATTTTACGGGAATCATCAGTAACAGGTTGTCATGATCTGAAATGAATTTCCTCAAGATTTTTTTTAATTTTTTTTTATACAAAATGGCAATACAATGAATATAATAGGAATTAAATCATATACAGTTTTGATGTATTTTAATTATAATTGTATGATTAAAATCTGCAAGTGGGGTTTCTCATGATTTCTACAAAATTGTTGATATGAAAAAGTAAATTTGGTTCAAGTTTATAGGGTAAAAATTGAAAAATGTGCATACGTAAATCATCATGTACTGTAATGTGTCTGATGATTCGTGAGAAGGTTACCTCCACAAAGACTTTGCGGACAAAATGGGCCTCTAAAACCCATCAAATTATACAGAAATGTCATGATCTAGGTTCCAGAATATGAAATATTACATAATCATGTCAAAAAGTTAAATTTGCCGACTTGATAACAGTCCATTTGGGCGAAAACAGCTACAAAACTTATGCATTCTGACATTTGCTATGTTTTTCATCATACTATCATAAATAGCGCCCTGATATGGTGAACTTAAATTATGTTTATGATTGCAACTTGTAGAGCTTGACGTGCTTGACACGTGTGCCAAATATGAAAGTGGTTGATTGAAAAATAAAGAAATTACAAGGGGCCCTATGAACCCCCTTCCCCCATTGGGCCTGGGAACGCCAATATAGCTTGGGCTTGATAGGGTCAAAGGTGTAGTACAGTTTTGGTAAGGCTGAACTTTAGTATCAAAATCCTGCACATTAACATTACAAACTAATATTTATAACCCCACCATGCTCGAAAGGTATACAAACATACAAACGACTTAGTAAAAAGCATGTTATCGTTCAAAAAGTGCCATCAAAACACAAGAGAGCGCTTTCTAATAAGGCATTGGTTTCCACCAGAGTCTCTGCACAATTATGCATGTGATGTTTTGTTGAAATAATGATTACGAAGAGAGATCATCTACAACTATTCAAAAAAAAGTGTAAGCATTTTTAGAATTTGTTTAAAAAAAAATCATCATCGTATTTAGGCTATTTGAGGCGCAAATAAATACGATCGGATATATTTATTGATATTTCAGCCATTTCTTAACCAATTTTGACCAAAAACAATTTATTCTGCCATTAAAATTGCATATTCTTTCAAATTAGACATTCAGTGTTTATACCTCACGAACAAATTGAGTTGTGCAGCGCCCTCCCTACCAGAACTGAACTATCCCTTTAACACGTATTGTCTTCATAAACATGAATGTGTATTTATACCTTATTACATTGATTGATGGCTGTTCTATTTTATATTGATTAGACATTTCAGAATTATAATTTATTATACACTGACATCTTTTCATCACAATTATGAACAATCAATAAACATTTGTTGTCATTGTAGAAATATAAACATATTGATACATAATAATCAATTGTAGTATTATGATAAAGGTTTTTATGGTGCACCGTTTATTATTATATTCTTTGTACAATATTAAATACACATGAATTAATGATCATTTAAGCAATTGCAAAACTGAAATATTTAAGATTTAAATAACATGTATTTGCGTTAAAGGATATGTTTGTTTAGTTAAGCAAAAACAATTACTATATTCGTCTGTTGATTTAAAGGGATAGTTGAGTTGTGGTAAAGAGAGTACAATTTTTGTCAAACTCATTGGTTACATCCATTTTAAATAAAATATTGTGCATGTGATGTATTGTTGAAATAGTGATTCGATAGAGACATAATCAACAACCATTTTTGAAAAGAGAAAGCATTTATTAAAACAAACAATTTAACGCCTGGTTCAAAATTCTCTAATATGTGTCATTGGGGCCCAACATTTATTACAAATGGTTATGTTTATGGATATTTCAGCAATTTCTGAACCGATTTTGATCAAATCAAGTTTATTTTGTCATTAAAATATTATGCTTTTTTAAATTTGACGTTCAGTTTTCCATTATCACACAAACAATTATTTTATGTAGTGACCTCTATACCAAAGCTCAGCTATCCCTAGGCCCTTTAAATACAATTTATACATTTATACTGTAAATTTGTAATTTACAATATGCATACTATCTTGATAGTTACCGTTTTATTATCATGATCATTTCTTGTCAAGCTCTTTTATAATTTATTGTATTTGCGTTGTTGTAGTTTTATTGTGATTAGATATTCGTGTTATTGTATTTGTTTACCTTATCTGTATCACATTTTAATTACAGGCTCTCTAAAGACAGCCTTTTGGGCTGATCGAGGGCTTTTTACCGTGTTTAAATCAAATAAAAGAAACCAACAAACAACCAAGGTCGTAGTTTTTTACTTCGCTCAAGGCAATATTATCGATATAGAACAAAGAACACGGCATACAAATAGCGCGGCGCGGCCAGACATCGAGGAGTTCGGAGTTCATGAGTTGCTTTAGATTCAGTCTACCTTTCGGAGTTACGTTTTAGTTCTGCGTTTTTCCGCAGTTTACAGTTTTTAATCGCAGTTTAGTTATTCAATTATATTTATTCGGAATTATTAACCATAGCATACATCTGAGCGGGACAGTTTTCACACGATATTGCCATTTTGTTTAAAAAGAAAAAAAACAAATTGAGGGGAAACTAATCCGATCATAACAACCTGTTACGTATGATTCTCATAAATTTTGACAAGAAAAACACTCAAACTTCACTTGTTTACTAAAAGAAAGAGAAAAAAAAACATGCTCTTCAGTTTATGATTACCATGGCAACACCAAGTGGCCAACATAGTCAAGGTTCATATCAAAATGTTCGCAGTAAGATGTTACGAAAATTCATCAAATTCGGTGACAATCGAATGCAAACTGTTGAAGCAGTGATCGAAAGTATGGTAGGGTTGGGTTCAATTACCACCCCCCCCCCCCCCCCCCCCCCCCCTCCCCGCCCCTCCCAGGCTTGAGAGGGTTAATACAGATACAATATAGGACTGGTTAAATGTTATTAAGTTTGTTTAAGTATGATATGGTTTCCTTAATGCATTATTCCCTTTATATCGAAGTACTTTGCTTCCCCATTAAGGATCCTTCGTATCTCTTAACGATGCGTTTGAGAAATTACTGTTACATTACCACTGATGTTACAGAAGCCACCGATCCATCCATAATTGCAGTCACAGGAGAAACTGTCCTGGCCATCGGTGCAGTTCCCATGTTCACAGGGGTTGCTAGCGCATTCATCTGCGAATAAAATATATGACAATATAGTATTCATATTGACTGGTTATCTTTAAAGTTCAAATTACTGAAAATGATAAAATTAATCTCTTAATTCTGAGAATAATCGCATTTCCATTGGAAACGAAATACATTTTAGTTCGTTACAAAGGTGCGTGATGAGACACGTATTAGTGTGTTATGTAAAACATTCTCGGTGACATTTGACTTCCTGTACAGTCAAGTTCACTTGGCAAATACTGTATAAGATGTCGAAACTTAGCAAACATATTAAAATAAGTAGTGTAGAGCATATCACATGCACAAATGTCCTTTTACACGTTAAAAATATGTTGTTGTTATTCCTCTAAATCATAAATAAATGCACAGTTTTCTTGTCTGCATGCCGGTTTCTCTCTCGTCGGTGTCTTCATAACAATTGTTCCGTCATGAAACTTAATTCGCTTTGATTGAGAAAGGAATTGTGTTAATGCAGTTAAGTAAGTCAGCCAAGAATGGTACTAACATGCGTTCTGGAATATTGACTCATTTTCCTGAAAGAGAACGAAAATCTGAAAAAAAATGAGTCCTAGTTTGTCACAGATCAATGTGCGTTGGCTCCTAGGAACTGTTTTGGCGAACTTTTTTGAAAATCCTCAAATTTAGCATCACTATTCTGAGTGCAAATTGGCATTATTTTCGTTCGGAAAATATTGCCAAATGTTCATATTTTTTGTTGTGTACATGGAACTTCAAGTGTTTAAGTGTTATAATGACAATTAATAAATTGGGTAGCCAATTTATTGATTAAATTATTATTTTGTTTCTTCTTTAGAATATTTGTTGCGCAATTCATACTGAAAGAGTCTAGCACAATGCGATACAGGTAACATAACTATCTAGGAAGTAAAGGGACATGGGTAATGGTGTATATGAAATCAAGACAACACATTGTGTTCTCTCCCCCACCCGGCCATCTCCCACCCCTTAGCTCGAATGTTGAACAACATTCGTTGTAATTTACGGAGCGATTTACATACTTAATGGAAATAATGTCTGCCATGTACTGTATCATTGAGTTGTGTGAGAGCAAGGACGTAGGAGGTGGTGCCACACCAGCTGCAGGTAATTCTTTCTTTCGGGTTATGTCAGGTTCATAAAAGCTTATGACCTTACGAGCAATGTTAATTAAGGGGTTTATGAGACAAATGCCGTCATAGGGTTTTCTATAGCTCAGTTGGTAAGAGCATCGGTCTAGCAATCAGAAGGTCTCGGGTTCGGAATCCCGTTGAAATCCCTTTTCCTTTGCTCATTTTTAATCACATTATATATTTCTGGTAAGTTTCTCTATATTTTTTGAATTAGAAAATATACCAGTTAGAAATGTATACTGTACATTTATATGCAAAGACAATACTACAAGTATAATGGATAGTTGAGTTTTGGTAAAGAAGGGCTACACTAAATAATTGTTCGTGAGATAATGAAAAGCTAAGTGTCAAATTTGACATAACATACAATTGTGATGACAAAATAAACTTTATTTGATCAAAATCGGTTCAGAAATGGCTGAAATATCCCAATCCATAACTAACAGCCGTTAACATTTTTGGAAATGCTTCCTCTTTAAAAAAATGTACAATAGAGGTTTTTAAACAGTTGTTTTTTATTATCTATCTAATTACTTTTTCAACAAAACAAAACATGCACAATAATTCGTTTAAAATGGTTGAAACCAATTACTTTTTAAAAAGCGCCCTCTTGAGTTGTAACGCCCCTTTTTACTTAGTATTTTGTTATCTGTTCTTCCTTTCGAGCATGGTGCACTTGTAACGATTAGTTTGTAATATAATGGAGCAGGTTTTGGTTACTAAAATTGTACTGTACTGTACTCTCTCTACCATATCTCAACTATCCATTTAAGCCATTCAGGAAGAATAACCCAAAATAATTATTCAAGATGGAAAATAAACTTTATCAAACTGGCAACACAAATTTCTTCAATTGCATTATAAATCAGTTAAGCTTGAATTTGTGTATAGACAAAGTAAAATATGAACATTTGACCATTTTTCCAACGGACAAAATTGCCAATTTGCACCCATTTTAGTGATATTTAATCTTTGTGTATGTTGACAATTTCAGGATTCTCAACAAATTTTGCCGAAAATCACAGATTTTTATATCGCTTTCTTTTGGTTCTTAATTCAGCATTGTTAGGAAACTTAATTAATAATTACCACACTGAATTACAACTTGGCATCTAAATTACTTTCAGAGGGCTTTCAACTTAAACACTATTTATAACAAATCTAATTTTGTCTGGTCCCATAAGTAAAGCGATACATTTTATTTAATACAATGTCATTGTAAAGGTAAAAGGTCGCGATCTTTACGAAGCTTATTCTTCTCATATATTCCAGTAATGGAGATGGTAAAACATTAAAATCTAAGTCTCATTAAATTATTGTTTATTAAAAGTAAAAGTCCGTGAAATGTCATATACGTAAGGCGCGCGTTATCTTGGACTTGCCCATACATGTACATTATATAAGAAAAAAGAAAAAAAACATTCTGTTTCTTTGATTTTGAATATCATGAAATGGCAAATACCTGTCAGTTCGTCAAACACGCATACACGTTTAGGTAGTAATACATTCAATGTATGGACACATTCTTTTCGGAAAACATTATTAATGAAAAGTAAAGACTACCTCAATTTTCCGTTGTAAAGCCTTGTATTTCGTAATACTAATTAATTTAAATGTACAGATCAGGTTATTGTCTAGGTCCTTTATTGCACAAAAACAATTCTCTACATAAATTCATGTATGGGAGGGTAACACGAGTGCGATAAAAGCAACAACAACATCAACATTTAGCAGTAAATATATTACACAATACCGCAGTTCCCAGTTTGAGTAATGGTTAATTTTGTTCTCTTTTTGTTAAAATTGTTTTTGAATGAAAGTAGTTTTTAATGACCTCTGATTTCTTAATTCTTAATGTGTAATTCGTTTGTAATTGTTTTTCATTGTTTTTTGTATAGGCCTATATGTTATTGTTTTGAATTGTATGCAGGGCCCCTTGTATATAAATCAGTTGTTCAACTAAAAGAGCAACCCTGTTGAAATAAAACGTTAATAAAAAAAATAAATACAAATAAACAATAATAAAACACACGCACACACACACACACACACACACACCAGAAGATGCAGAATAGGGCTAATATTTATATTTTAACGGTTCTTCCGTCATGTAGATCAGGCTGTTTGGGATGATTTTAAATGTGCTTTTTTGTTTAGGTAGAAAAATACATAAATGGCATCACTCTATGTCTTCTCATTTTCAGCTCTGACACGAACCGTCCTTTAAGAGGTCCATACTTTGAAGGAAGGTTCAAAGACCTACAATCAACGCTGCAGTGCGTAAATGGGGAAGTTGGATGTCCTCGTAACGAAGACATTACATAAATTATGTCCGATACGGAGGGAATGGAGGATGTCCTATTTCCACTGGAGAGCGAAGAAAAGGTAACAACGCTTGAGCTGAAGCTGGTGGATGCCAAGAAGAGAGAGAGAGCGTTGTAAGTATGATTAGTAGATTCGAAAACGTAAGACCAACAATTAATAATCCGTCAGAAATGCGGTGGTGAAAGAAATTGTGTTATTATGCTGCTCTCGATCAGTCAATTAGAACTCATATTTGATTGCTTTTGATTTTTATTCAATTTCTTCCTATACTTAAAATATAAAATCCAGTACTGTTGAAATAATGTCAAGCAAAAATATTCTTTTTTTGCTCATATTAAAACTGACTAAATTCAAATTGTTTCATAAACGATTGCAATTTTGGTATCAAATCTCACCTTAACTGCTGGAGAAGCACATTGAGAATAAGCCATGTTAGCAAGTATCTAACTATTCAAGTCTATATGCGTTCATATTTAGTATGATATACAGCTATTTATGTTTGTGTCTCATATTTATTGAAATAGATCAATCATCACACTGATCATGTTGTGTTTATTGTACAAATTTTAACATTGTTAGCAAAATAATTACCGACATTACAGCCATAATTTGAAGAAAACAAATTGATGATAACAATAATAAAAATGCTCCATTTAACGCTTTCTCATTTGCAGGCTAGGACCGTAGCGACAATTGGCGGGGCATCGGTGAAAGAGGCAACCAGACGCATGATGCGCTTTGTCATTGAAGACAAGGTTGCCAACAGATACAACTGGAAGGGGAAGGGGAACAAAAGGCTTTCACCCAGCTCTTTCTGAGACAGGTTGTCCAGAGTAAGTAAATAACGTCACTAGACATTAAAGGTAACGTTGAGTATTGGTCAAACTTATCTTTAGTAACCAAAACCTGCACGATTACGGTACAAACTAATAGTTATAACTTCACCATGCTCGACAAGTATACACAATTACAAACGACAAAGTAAAACCCCTGTTATCATTCAAAAAGAGCCGTTACAACTCAAGTGTCAAATTAACTTTAGAGAGAAACGCTAGCGTTCTAGGTCCTCCTAATAAGAGACTGTAATGCGCGGTAATAGTTACCGCGCATATTCATGTGTATCGCAAGCGCCGTTCGCCTTTCGCATCGGAGGACCTAGAACGCTTGCGCCTCGCGCTAGCGTTCTCTTAAAAGTGATGGCCGGACGTCAATCACCTGTATAAATATTTTGAAAGCAAATTTCACAACAATTAGAGCATTTGAATGGGAATTATTATTATTTCCCATGTTTTTTTCGATGATCTTTCATATGGAATTGAAATCAACCAAATCCGTTACAATTAATTTTGGGGAGTCACTTTGGAAATTACCAATACTCAACGTTACCTTTAATTTGTTGTGAACCACTATTTAGTTTTGATGGTATACATAATGTCAAGGATGCGTATGTCAGAATAAATCAATACGACATGTCACCTAATTGTGTTGCCTGCCATTTGTTAATGAGATTATAAATATGATCTCAAGTTACTTCACTCACTTCCCAGTGATGCCATTGTTTTTTTTTCAGTATGGATTGTCTTTTTTTCTGCACTCAGTTTTGTTAATGTATGCTGCTCATTGTACATGCATACATTTTGTTTGAAAATGAAAATGGAAATTACAGGGCATTGACAAGAAGCAATTGGTCATTACAAATATCTTTGAAAAGCCTGTAAATAATTACTTTGGGTCAGTAAAGGTTCATCAATTAGAATGTTGGTAGCTCAGTAAGGCAATTAACACCAATTTGAATTTGTTTAGAGGTACAATGTATTTTCCACTTAAATACAGTTCATTCTATATTCAAGGTTTTGCAATATATACTTATTTTCAAAAAACGCCTCAAAAAGGATCCAAAGTGTGGTTATTCTGGGAACAAATTGAAAAGATAATTATCTGTAACACATTATTGAACAAATAAATATTTGTTGGGCCTTGAAACATTATATTAAAAAAAATTACATTTCACCAGCTTTACTTCTGTTTTACTACATCTATACAGGGTGGCACAGAAATAACGGAATAACTGGGATCTGCATTTTCAGGGACGTATTTTTCACAGTGCCATGTACGTGGCATTTAGTAGGCAGATAAATTATTGTTTAGTAAGAGATACGGAGATTATCAATTTTTGGTAAGGCGTTTTCATTCTACGGCTATTTTTGCGAGGCAATGTTATTTTCAAAATTAGCTGCTTTTGCATGCATTTGCGCTGCCTTTTCTGAGAGACAAGTTACATGTACTTAATATTCCATGTAATTCCACTTCTGTTTTGCAAACGCTTAACTAATTGAATGCCCTCGACAGCCATGCTGATTGCTGAAATGCCGCATGTGTAAACGGCTTGTAACGAACAGTCACGTATCGCGTATCAAGAGTCACGTTCACGTTTTGAGATATTTCGTCAAAAAGGTGACTCTAATTTACGAAGTGTAGGGCCGACCATTCGTTGTTTTCCACGCCGGTAAAACACGAAGTGTCGCGTTAACCAACACGTGTCGTGAGTGTTTAATCAAGATGTTTTAGATTGGAAGCGCTTGTTACTAAAACTAGACATACACGCACTAAGAGATTTAAAAATGTCGACGAAAATGCCGATATCATTTCAATCATTATGTTTATAATATGTACGCGTGCATAATTCAGAGTAATCTGAGACGATAATATGCAGTTCTGTCATTTAGGTAATGTACAACCATACCACTTGCATTATTTTTTCTTGTTATTAGAGTATTTCTAAAGACGTGTAGTGCGTGGATTTTGACAAATGTTGATTTCAAGCTGAACTGCTACACGCAGCGGTCTATTCAGTTCGCAT
>JBAMJV010007949.1:10000-43880 GCA_037951105.1 Echinarachnius parma | reverse complement strand
ATGAACCCCCCTCACAAATTCTTCACCGACACCCCCGCCCCCTTTTGAAAGAATCTTCACCAGTACCCCCTCTCGAGAAAATCTTCATCGACACCCCCCTCGCGTCGAAAAATATTCACCGACAACCCCCCCCCCCCTCGAAAAATCTTCTCCTACACCCCCCACCACCCCCCTTCGAAAGAATCTTCACTGTTACTCCCTCTCAATAAAATCTTTACTGACACCCCCCTAGAAAATTCTTCACCGACAACCCCCCCCCCCCCCCCCTCGAAAAATCTTCAGACACCCCCCCCTTTCAAGATTCTTCACCGACACCCCCCCCCCCCCCCCCGGTGGTGATTCAATCTCATATTCAAAGGCATATGGGTACCCGGGGTGGGGGGGGGGGGTGAGGACACCCACCCCCCTTACAAATTCTTCACCGACACTCTCCCTCGAAAATTCTTCACCGACAGCCCCCCCCCCCCCCCCCCACTCGAAATACTTGACCGACACCTGACCCCTCCAAAATGTTGGTTGAGGAAATAACCACCCCCCCCCTCAAAAAATATTCACGGACACCCACTCCCCTCACAAATTCTTCAGCGACACCGAAAGAATCTTCACTGGTACCCCCTCTCGAAAAAATCTTCACTGACACCCCCCTCGAAAAATCCCCCACCCCCCATCGAGGTTCTTCACCAACATCCCTCCCCCCTTCGAAAATTCTTCACCGCCCCCCCCCCCCCCACGAAATATTTGACCGACACCACCCTCGAAAATTCTTCACCGACACCCCCCTCGAAATACTTGACCGACACCCCCTCGAGTTACTTGACCGACACCCCCCTCGAAATACTTGGCCAACACCCAGCCCGTCGAAATTTTGGTTGACGCAATAACCCCCCCTACCCCCCCCCCCCCCCCCCCCCCCTTGTAAAAACCCTAGGTATGCTGCCAGCGATCACATGTCAAACAATAAACAGTATTAATTAAATCGTTGTCAAGTAGATCAATAACCCTAATTCCTTGCTCTTCTTGTTTACACGTTATTTACAAAAAGCACACATTTTTTATACTTCAGTACAACAAAGTATGCACTTCGAGCAAACATTTACAATTAGCCTGTATTCAGAAAATTAAACCAGTGACAGAGAGAAACCTATTTTGGTAGCCGTATACCCTGTTTTGCCAATTTTGCGAATATCGTGTTGAAAATGTGAACAAAAATCACCGATCAAATTCAGTCATGCATATACGGACATGTACAATCACACGAATGTGTGTACAATGTAGTAGATTGTGCGTTGACAATGCACAGATGCCGGACCTACAATATTCCGCTACTCTGTATATAGTCTATGCAAATTCCCAGCCCGACGGTCGCTTTCGCTTTTGGAATGTACCGTCCGTTTCTTGATAGAAATACATATATTTCATCAGATTTGTTTTAATTCTATTCGAAAATCAGTCATTACAATTTTTAAATCCATATTATTTAAAAGTTTGAAAAACAACAATTCGCAAGCAAATTACGATAGTCTTAATTCAGGCGCACACAGCGGCACACGTGTTATTTCCGATTTGACAGGCATACGATAATGTGCGTAAGTAATTTACAACGTATCGATTCCAGGCTGAACAAAGACTACATAATGAAAGGTCATTTCAGCAACACACTTTTCACGGTACTTCCGTCGCAAGCATGTGCGATGATCAGCGCTCGACGCGACTGCATGGCAAATGAACGTGGAATATTGGCCGATTCATAACTGACCACTGGTCAAACTGACCCCGACCTGACCCAGACCACAAACCTCTATGGGTCATCACCAATCACTACCAAAGTTTGATGTTGGTGCCTCAATGCACTACGAAATGCATAGATGGACAGACAGACAGACAGACAGACATACATGATCGGCTACTTTAGTATAGTAGATGTGACGAATTTGGTGATCCTGCATTTGGCCATCGCAGACCTTCTGAATGGAGCTTTCGCCGGACCTGTGGTTCTAAGCGTAATCGTACGGCAATCGCTCGGGATCGTGACGGTCGGGGAAATTGGGTGCAAGATTCTCCTTGTTCTGACCTTTATACCATCTAGCGTACCCACGTATCTCATCATGCTCATTCTCCTGTCTCGAATACTGATGTTACGTTCCCAAGGGGCCGCTGCGCTTCTTGGGCGCATCGGAAGAAAACACATGAAAGCTTGTCTTGTATTCATATGGTCCTATTCATTTGCTCTCTACATTTTCTTCATATTTGGGTTGCCTGCTATGCAAGAGACCCAATTGGTGAACTACCACTGGGAATGCGTGCCCGAGTTTGCCCAAAGCTCCTTCATGAACATGACTGTACTCGTTGTCGAATTTCTCATACCATTTACAATCTGTGTGGGTCTATGCACATCGCTTTATATCTTGATCCGCAGGAGGGCTTTACGAGTGAGCCTAGCGAAATCTCGGCCGATTGCTAATACGCATACTAGAAATAAGACATTTGTAGGAGCGCGAACCAACCAACATACCACATCACAGAGATGCATTACTAGAGTCCCAAACAAGGTGATGCCAAGATTAGACGAAAATAAATGCCACAGTATCCCATGCCGCAATGACGTCTTGGATAATCCTGAGAATAGATGTCATCGATTTCTAGACCAAAACGAAGCTAAAATCACCTGCGCAAACACCTCTTTGTCGCCTTCCTGTTCCACTCATACATCATCAACATTTCCTGAGGACATGAATGCGGTAACTCGCGGTAACTCGCAGTATATGGCCAAAAGACAACTTAGACGAAAGGGAGGCCCTACTCGCGATCCGGGATCTACCAACATCGAAAGCGATCCAGGACCATTAACGGAACAACTCAACATTCCATCGACTTCCACTCCCCAACCTGTTAGGAATGTCTTCGCCATCGGCACCACGGCCACAATGGCCACTACTCGTGAAGATGGACATTTCGAAGGCAAAGTAAGGCCGAGTCCCGGTAGCAGCAGGCATCCACACTCTCCCCGGCGGGTTGTCGCTGGTATCAACAGACACCGGAAATCATTGATAATGATGGGCTCGATTCTCGTGGCGTTCTTGATATGTTGGTTACCCTGCAACATAGCGAACCTGGTCAGGCTCTTTTGTCCTGACTGCGTGTCATATTCTCATGTGGTATACCTCTCATCAACATATTTTCTTAACTCTATTATAAATCCCATTCTGTACGCTGCCACCAATGTTCATTTTCGAAAAGGTTTTTGGGCGATTCTTCGACGGCGATAGTTAGATTTTTGCAAAGTTGCCATGTTGGATCTTCGTGCGTATATATATTATGTGCATTTGCAATCTCTTCACTGCCTCGCAAAAAAATTATTTTGAAGCGCTCTCTATAAGAGAACTTTACTATCCCTTTAACAGACTTTTTTGAAAAAGTGTAAGCATTTTATTTATTTTATTTTAAAGGGAGTGTCCGCCTTTTACAAATCGTCTGAACAGTGTCCAGTAGACTGAATGAGGATGAATGTGACACCCACATACAATTTCAGATCAAATCCTGTAATTTGGATTCTACGAATAAAAAACGAATGTGTAGAAATCATCCCTTCATCGATATAATATGTATCGGCAAATAATATATGTGTTTAACTGATTTAGCATAATATTACAACAGTATTGTGGTTATCCTTGTAAAGGTATTGAATAGTCGATTTGTTAAAAGTATGACACAAAAATGGAGAATAAACAAATACATAGTCAGTTTTGCGAGTCTTAGTTATTTATTTAGTATTCGCTTACGCCGCTTTTCGATCACAATCTGTGCGCGGTTCACGCACAGCCACGGGGGGCAGGCTGCAATGCGCCGGCAGCTATCGTGGGCAAAATGTTGCACAGGATGACAGGCGAAGACTCGTAATGCAATAAATACGACGTTCTATAGTTTTCATTATTCTAAGGTCTATAACTCGACGAAAACTAGATTTCAAGCCCTAAATTTTTCAGGCAAGCTGTCAACTGACATTTTCTTTCATGTAAGACAATAACCTCGCTACTTTTTAAATTGGGCTTGCAAAAGATGGACACTCCCTTTAAATCATCGAATAAATGAGGAATCCCACATTATTTTATTCCTATCGAATATATTTATTGGTATTTCAGCTGTTTCTGAACCATCTTTGATCAAATAAAGTCTATTCTGTCATTAAAATTGTATTCTCTTCAAATTTGACACTCAGTTTGTCATTATCCCAACAAAATAAACATTCTTGACGCGCCCTCTATACCAAAACTCAACTGTGTGCAGGCAGCATGTGGTAAAGTGTCTCTACATGGTTATTTTAGTTTGCGGTCTTGATTATACAAACTATCACACTTTACATCATTATGAACTTGCTTTGATAGAGATTGACTAGGCACCATGATGTTGCAATTAATTGGTGGTGTTTGGTATGTATAAGGCGAACCGGCTAGTTTCATCAGCAGATGTTTTCAATCATATTTATGTTTTGTTTTAATGAGATAACGTCTTAGATTCGTTCAATAATGGACCCTACTGCTAGAAGGGTCCGTGACATGATGTATGGATCTACACAGTAGGGAGGCATATTATGTTGATTCAAATTTAAAGGGAACTAGACAGAGTGCACTCACGGAGTGCACACCTCCGCCAACGCTCGAATTTTGATTGGCTAACTTCAATCTCCTTGCATGCTGCACGAACACACGAACACACGGACACACAAACACACGAACACACGGGACCAAAAACATAACCTCCTTGGCGGAGGTAATAAGTAATTATGCTTGGTTAATCAATAATATAAAGAATACAAATTGACCTTGCTTATTTCTTTGTAGATACAGCTTTCGGTGAAATAGGGTCACGTGCCGATTTCAGGCCTGTTTAGTCTAAACGTGTGACTTGCCCCGAGAGGGCGCTCTTTATTCGTTCAAAGTGTTTCCTTTTTTCCTGTATATTATGTAAACTTATACAACGAATGCATACCAAAATATCTGCTTTGTTAATCAATAATATAAAGAATACAAATCCCCCCTGCTAATTTCTTTGTAGATACTGCTTTATTCTTTGCGAAAATCGGGGCACGCGCCGTTTTTTAGGCACGTTTAGTATAAACTTGTGAACTGCCCAGAGAGGGCGCACTTTATTTACTTAATTTTGTTTTCCTGTTAAGTTAGTATGTAACATTGAAGTATACCACTACGTAGCGTTATACTTCAATGGTATGTAACCTTACAAACGAATGTATGACAAAACATTTGTTTGGTTAAAGGGCAATGCAACTCAAGAATAGAGTTTATCCTTCTTGACATACATCGTAATATGCCTGTTTATTATATGTAACATTACTCCGACTCAGATTTCTGCTTTGGAAGAAATATTATGTGAAAACTCTATCGGGTATACCACTATTCACGCGAACACTGCATGGAGGCCGCCATTATTAGGTTTGTGCGGACTACGGTCAATGATAGGCACTAATGCATTTCAATAGTACCAATTCAAACCATTGTCTGAATAGTCTTGTAGATGCTTTGAAATCAGTGAAAAGCTTTTTTTCGGCCCTAAGCACATACGTCAGAGCTTACAAAGCATGTCGGGTAATTACAAGAACATGGCCGCTCCCATCATCTTTTGCCGCCGTAAAATTAGTAAAATGTGGGTATGTTCACGTAAGGATTTAATGGGATCAAATGGGATCAAAAAATTGCCAAGTTATGTATCAAATCTCATTGCCCTTTAATCAATCATACGGAGTACACATTCGCCCGTTTATTTCTGTGTGGATACGTTTGTTTGTTTGTTGTTTTTTTTGGGGGGGGGGGGGGAAACCGGTCACGAACTCGGGACTTTCCCAAAGTATCTACATTTTTATTAAAATCTTCTAAATAAAAGAAAACTGCAATTTATCATGTATGCAGGAAAATATACATTTATATACCATGTATACATTATAATTACATAATGAAGTAAGCTTCAAAAGTTTATTCTTTTCGAGCGGCTGTGGTGAAAAACACAAAATGGTCAATATCTCAGTATCGAAATTCGTACATAATTATAGATACTGTTTTTTTCCTTGGGGCAGCACTTGCTTTGTGCGCTGCGCGCATTTTTCTGAATTTGACGACACGGTACGTAGCTTTAATAAATAATACAGGGTGGCCCCCAAAAAACGGAACTGGGTACTTGCCATAATAAAGACACATGATGACTAGGTTCACGAGATAGGGCATCGTTTACAAAGGAAAATGATACCAAGAACAGAGTATTGTTTATTTAGGATGTGTCAGGTTCCCATTTTGTCCATTTTTACCAAGTCAGTGCCTGATAAATCGTACTTACTGCCCATCATAGCATCGAAAAACGAACAATACGTGCGCCATTGTTAGTGTGCATTCAGCTGTGTGCCGAGAGAATGGGCATAGTTGTTTGGTGCTATGACGGGCAGGAAGTGCGATTTATCAGGCACTGTCTTGGTAAGAATTGACATAAATGGGAACCTAACATGGTCTCACTGAAGACGTTCTAAAACAAAAACTAATTGGCCAAAATTACTGTTCTTGGTGTCATTTTTCTTTGTAAAAATGCCTTATCCCGTGAACCTAGTCATCATGTGTCTTTACTATGGCAAGTACCCCGTTCCGATTTTTGTTTTGCTCTGTATAACACCACCGGCGTGCTGCTTGAGTTGCTCTTCGATTTGCTTAATTTCACTGGGACAGTGACAGTCATGATGACGTAACGTGAGATTGGTCACCCTGAAGTATACTTGGTTGTGACATCACGCATAGTCTAGGTTTTTTCTAACAAGATAAGCGGTGTGAAATTACAAACCACCGAACCACATCCGAATATTTTCTTTGTGTACGTTTTGGGATGGAAACGGACGGAGATGGCAGTATATGGCACGCAACAACACCGCATGATTGCTCCAAGAAGGGCATGGTTGGGGTAGTGACAACCAAGGAGAGGGGGCTAAAGGGGCAGTATACGGCACGCAACAACACCGCATGATTGCTCCAAGAAGGGCAGGGTTGGGGTAGTGACAACCAAGGAGAGGGGGCTAAAGGGGCAGTATACGGCACGCAACAACACCGCATGATTGTTCCAAGAAGGGCAGGGTTGGGGTAGTGTCAACCAAGGAGAGGGGGCTAAAGGGGCAGTATACGGCACGCAACAACACCGCATGATTGTTCCAAGAAGGGCAGGGTTGGGGTAGTGACAACCAAGGAGAGGGGGCTAAAGGGGCATATTATACACACTAAGAAAAAATGGGTCAATCTTACACCTATATAGGTGCAAACCGTTGCCACACTGGGGGCTCCTATATACGTGCAAAAGTTCACCTTTTGGTAAAGGTTCAGATTTAAAGGGGACCACCAGACAAAGGACAACATATTATTATATGTTTTGGTACCGTTTTGTGATATCAAATAGATACCCAACATTTTGCAAAGGGTTGTGTAATTCATTAACAAAGCAATTAATTTCCACCACTTACGGAACCACGGCTATCTCGTGGTTCCACACGGGCCAGGCATTTGCGAGTGCGCCAATGCAATACACGCGTACGTCAATATAATCTCGGATGATTCGTTCGCTCTGCATAGAGCGCCGCTGGCTGTGCTCCCATAATAGTCTGCGCATTCAGACCGCATGACCGCATGGCTGAGAATGGTGATGCGTTTTCCAATTATATATTTTTTTCTGAAAACATATTTTTGTGAACTTATTGAAGGAATGGAATATTAAAGATGTTACCTTTCTATAAAAAGATTATTATTTTTGGGTGGTGGTACCCTTTAATCCTTCACCGTTTGCACCTTGAGGGTGCAATATTGTATATTTAGGAAAAGGTGCAGAGTTGCACCTAAAAAAAAAATACGTGTAAGTGTAAACTTAAGTGTAAGTGTAAGTATAAATATAAGTGTAAGTATAAATATAAGTTAAAGGTGCACAGTTGCACCAGTGTGGTGCAACATTGCACCTTTGAATTAAGTGTAAAGATGCACCAAAAATGGTTAAAAGTTGAACACCCCTTTCCTGCGAGTGCATGTGTGTATAGTCCTATTCTCGTAGTCCTAATAACCTATGATATAACCTATACATACTTTGCCCTAAGCCTATACCTATCATTCCTAACCATCGGTCCTTGTTCACGTTTAGCTTATAAGCATGTTACAACACGATGTATGTTTTTATAGTGGTTAGTAATTAAACACAGACGTTAAAACAGTATCGCCTTAATTCATTACATCCAAAATGGTTCACAAGAGTCCACTGATAATTAATTGTTACTAAATTAAATTACAAATGCATTCTGATAATTATTTCACAAAATAACGTGATTATAAACAGATTAAATGTTCGTTTTGCAAAAGCACAAACTAGCACATTGTAACCTGTTACAAATTACTGCAAATCGTGCGGTTTTATTTGTATTCAATGTCAACAACAAAAGAATACGCTGTTTTGACCGGGAGTCATACTATTCAATAGACCGCTTCTGTAATGTATGCAAATATTATGCGTATGACGTCAAACTCCCCGTTGGCAAGCTTAACAATTGTAACTATGTCCGGCAAGCGCCGGCAAACTTAGCTTGCCGGACCTAGTTACTATTGTTAAGCTTGCCAACGGAGAGTCTTATGTCATACGCATATTATTTGCATACATTACAGAAGCGGTCTATTGATATAAATGCGATTCAATACGTATACTAGTCGTACACAAATCAGCTGTTGCTGTGTCGGAAAAACCTGAAAAGCTTTTAAAATTGCCATGAGCAACCATTGTTGATAGGCTACGCATAAACTGGTCTTTAGATCATCGAATTTATGATGTCGCATTATTTTATTATTACTCCGGTTATACTGTATACTCTGCATCATTGTCAAGTCTGCACCTTCCGATTAATGTTTTTCTTTGTGTGAATAGCGTGCGATATCTTGGCAAAACAAATTACCAATCAGAGGGGCTGTAACGAAACTATTTTTAAATTATAAATATTCTCATAATACTTTATTTCCTTCATGCATAATAAGCTATCATTTTACAAAAGAATCATAGAGTAGTGATGGATATTAAACATTTTGCATTAAAACACTAAATGCATATTTTGTCTCTCTGTGAGTTAACTATTTCTCTCGGACCTTGTAATTGGCTGACTGCCTTGCCGTGGCCGTAGTTGTCATTTATTTTCAGACCAATTTCAATAATTTCAAAAAGACAGTTGACACATGTTCATTATAAAACCATAAACTTATACACTCATTATGGTGCACAATACTTTTGATGTTGGCATATAGTTTATCAATGGTATATATATATATATCAGAAAACCACGTGTGCAGTAGGACCGTTGTATAGGAACAAGACCAAGAATAGTGGGTCTTTGTACTTTAGCAAAAAATCACCTAAATAGGTGCACAAAATGGTGCAATGTTACTCCTTTACCAAGTCTGCACCTTTCGCCGTTACTTTACCTTGTTTGATTCTCGCTTGGTAGCTTATCAAGCAAATGACTAATCAAAGGGGCTGTAGTGAATCTACGCGTGAAGAAGAACTATTTTCATATTACGTTAGTGCCAATTTCTCTGTTTTTCAAATCCCTGCATGCATGATGAGCTATTATTTCACGCAAGAACCAATAGAGCAGTGATGTAAATCAACAATTTTGCATTTAAACACAAAATACATGTGTTTTCTCTCCGTGAGTGAATTATTTCTCTCGGACCCTGTAATTGGTTGATAGCCTTGCTGTGGCCGTAGTTGTCATTAATATGATTGTACAGACCCATCTAATTCTTTTCAAGATTATATTAAAATAAAATTGGCACATATTCATTCAAAACCATAAGGGTATACATCCATAATAGTGCGTGATATATTTGATGATTGACATAGAGTGTACGAATCTTATATTAACAGAGGAGTACATGTACATAAAACCATGCATGCAGTAGGACCATGGTTTAGGAACAAGACTAAGAAAGGTGCGACTTTGCCCCTTAGCAAAATGCACCCTAAAAGGTGCATAAAATGGTGCAACTTTAATCCTATGCCGAGTCTGCACCTTTTTTTCGTTACTTTGCACCATTTATCAACCATTTTTTCTTAGTGTGTACGGCACGCAACAACACCGCATGATTGTTCCAAGAAGGGCATGGTTGGGGTAGTGACAACCAAGGAGAGGGGGCTAAAGGGGCAGTATACGGCACGCAACAACACCGCATGATTGTTCCAAGAAGGGCATGGTTGGGGTAGTGACAACCAAGGAGAGGGGGCTAAAGGGGCAGTATACGGCACGCAACAACACCGCATGATTGCTCCAAGAAGGGCATGGTTGGGGTAGTGACAACCAAGGAGAGGGGGCTAAAGGGGCAGTATACGGCACGCAACAACACCGCATGATTGCTCCAAGAAGGGCATGGTTGGGGTAGTGACAACCAAGGAGAGGGGGCTAAAGGGGCAGTATACGGCACGCAACAACACCGCATTATTTTTCCAAGAAGGGCAGGGTTGGGGTAGTGACAACCAAGGAGAGGGGGCTAAAGGGGCAGTATACGGCACGCAACAACACCGCATGATTGTTCCAAGAAGGGCATGGTTGGTGTAGTGACAACCAAGGAGAGGGGGCTAAAGGGGCAGTATACGGCACGCAACAACACCGCATGATTGCTCCAAGAAGGGCATGGTTGGGGTAGTGACAACCAAGGAGAGGGGGCTAAAGGGGCAGTATACGGCACGCAACAACACCGCATGATTGTTCCAAGAAGGGCAGGGTTGGGGTAGTGACAACCAAGGAGAGGGGGCTAAAGGGGCAGTATACGGCACGCAACAACACCGCATGATTGCTCCAGCAAGAAGGGCAGGGTTGGGGTAGTGTCAACCAAGGAGAGGGGGCTAAACGGGGAGGGGGCTTTTGAAAACAAAGTACTTATATTTACGATATACCTCGAAATTAGAGCATGACCAACGTTATTAAATTGTAAACATAAATATAACAATTATTTATTGTTAGTGAAGTATGATATCATAATATGTGTAGATTAAAAGTAATGTTTTTAAAAAAATATTTAATAGCATGTATGTTTTCCCTTCTCTTCTATCCTTTTGTTTTATTTCATATTCTCTCTACCATAAAGCCCGGCGCATACAGAGCCGACTCGACCCGACCCGACTGGTTTCAATCCGGCTAGAGTTGGGCCCGGTCGGTTGGAGCAGATTTATCTTGTTGAATCGGCCCCAACTGGCATCCGACTGTCTCTCGACTGGCAAAATGTGTGTCGCGAGGCACTGAAAACTGAGCCGATCGGAATGACAACCAGTCGAGTCGGCTCTGTCTGCGCCGGGCATAAGGGGACATACCCTCGATAAGCCTCTGGCTTTTTGGTACTCTCCACATTCTCATTTATTGTTTGCTTAGTCTTCTTCAATCTGTCTGTGCACCTAGTTTTTACCTGTAAGATTGTTAATGTTATAATTGTAATTGCATCAGTTGTATTAAATTGTATTTGTTGTTTTTAATGCAGAATGTGGAAATAGATTAAATTAAATGAAATTACCACAAAGTGGAGCAGTCCGGGGCCACGATTTCCATTGGTGCGGCTTCTATACAGCCCCTATACATGTTTATTCTCGAAGTTGTCGAATTTATAGATTTTGTTTGTCAATATTAAGAGGATCTGATATTTGTAATGTGGTGTTATGTTAATCCGCGCAACTGTACATGTATATAGCTGAGTAGTCATGAAACAAAATTAAAATGTATTTTAGTTCAGGTACTCGTGAGAATAGGTGTTCCTTGATGCAAGAAGAGTATCTCAGTATGATGTTGCTATTATATTCGTATTCACAGTATAGGCTTGTCATAATACACAATTAAAATTTATTTTAGTTCAGATACTTGTGTGAAATGTTGTTTCTTGATGCAAATATGCATGGGTCTCTATGTATAGTGAGATAATAAGATGTGCATGATTTAGTGCAAAATCCCCCAGTTACAGACTTACAGGCCAATAATTGAGACGCGTGATCTATCATCTTACGCCCTGCAAACGTTACACTGCACCTCGACCTACACGACCTAGGCCCCGTTGCAGATATACGATCGATTGTAAGTTACAATTGATTGTAAGTCAGAAAAGTTGCGCATTTCAACCAATCAGATTTGCGCATTTAGTCGCATGATCTGACTTACAAATAATTGAAACTTAATAATCGATTGCATCTCTTTCGGCAACGGGGCCCTAGACGACCAGGGCCTCGTTGCAGAAAGAGATAAAATTATTTGTAGTCAGAAAATTTGCGCCTTTCAACCGATCAGATTTACGCATTTAGAACACATGATTTGACTTACAATTAATTGTAACTTACAATCGATTGTATCTCTGTCTCCAACGGGGTCCAGAAATGTAAAGGGATCTGGGCCCCGTTGCAGAAAGAGATGCAATCGATTGTAAAGTTGCAATTAATTATAAGTCAGATCATTGAATAAATGGGCAAATCTGATTTGTTGAAATATGCAAATTTTCTGACTTGCAATTAATTGCAACTATACAATCGATTGTATCTCTTTCTGTAACGGGATCCTAGTAACATAGTTAATATCCACATAACTGAAAAACCTTGCCTACATGAAACCTAGCGTGTTGTTAAAATAATGTGTGAATGTGTGTACAGGCTGCTCTTATAACATTCTCGGTGACTTTACTAGCTTACCTCAATTAGCTCTTTTACTTGTAACGCCCCGTTTACATGGAGATTGAGTAAACAAAGTTGATCGAGAGTTAATCAAGGTGATTGCTGTTCAATTACAGTCGCTCATAGAGTAGTATTTGAGTCAACATACCTTCGTGTTGTTCCTCTTAATAAATGTGGCCCAACTGTTAGTCAAATTTACAAAGATCCCGTCTGGTCAAATATTTGACTTGCCAAAGCAACGGGCTTCGATGGGATGCAAAAAACGTTTGAATCATGGGAGGGCAAAGTGTATACTGCACATACACGGACATTGTTTGTTTTTCTTTTCAATACTTTATTCGAGTGACATCATTCATTTGTGTGAGCAAAACAAAATGTTATTAACAATAAGTTCATATATGAAAAAGTTTATCAAGAACTTGACTAAGAAATTCCGCACAAGCTACCGGTATATGTCCACAAAGTGATTTGTGAATATACCATGGTAAATGAATGTCATACAATATGACCGAGTAATGAGGGAAAAGGCAAAGTGATACTTGCTAACTCATTGAACTAACGTCATACACATAAGTTGAAATTCTCCCGTAGAGATTTTCACGTAGAGAATATCTTCATAACGTAAGAGAAATTCGGAAAAGCGAAACGCCTTCTACGCTTCTATCGGTAATTCGGACGAATGCAACGATATATGTGGGACCTGCTACCACTGGCGTAAATCTGTTCGGAAAGCACAATGCATTGGGGGGTCGAGCAATTGTTCACAAACCGTTTGTGAACAATTGCTCGACCCCCCAATGCATTGTGTTTTCCGGACAGATTTACGCCAGTGCCTGCTACGTTTCTTTAGTAAGTTTTCTGGATGTAGACAATGTTACTATAATCTCTTTGATGTAGGTCCGTATCACCAGTCCCATTTCTCATGAGGAATGTCTATTGTCAAACAACGATATACGAAGAAATATCGATGGAAAAGACAACTAAATTTGGGAACCTTTACCCTCAGATCTATGTAACATTTACTAAGGGGGCGATTCCATGATCTCTCTGGAGCTTTTATCCCGCTTTGGTCTATTTGGGGTACGCATTTTCATTAAATATCGACATGTTTTGATCCCAGGGCCGCAAAGCGTTATTTACTACAATATACAGTGTGACGCAGTAGACACCTGACGGATGAGACGCCCACGGATCGATCGAAAAGTGGGCAAATACAGCAGACAAAAGTAAAGAATTTGAATTGAATAGACCAATCCACTCACCGACGCGTAATAGTGATCGGAGAGAGTATTGATTATGTTTAGTTTGTACTGGTCATGTGAACATTTTGTATACAGGTTAATATTAATTTTGTTGTGTCAATGTTGCGTGTTAGTTGTTATTATGGGAATTTTGGGTGTATAACAGTGCACTTAATATGCTTGTATGTATATGTGTCTTTGTTTTACGGTGTGTGCGTGCGTGCGTGCGTGCGTGTGTGTGTGTGTGTGTGTGTGTGTGTGTGCGTGTGTGCGTGTGTGCGTGTGTGCGTGTATGCGTGTGTGCGTGTGTGCGTGTGTGCGTGTGTGCGTGTGTGCGTGTGCGTGTGCGTGTGCGTGTGCGTGTGCGTGTGCGTGTGCGTGTGCGTGTGCGTGTGCGTGTGCGTGTGCGTGTGCGTGTGCGTGTGCGTGTGCGTGTGCGTGTGTGTGTGCGTGTGTGCGTGTGTGTGTGTGTGTGTGTGTGTGTGAGAACATATGCAGTCGTCAACCCTTTCCAAAACAACAGCAACACCAGTAACTTTGGACGCGGGGGAGAGGGCTTGCAGTGCCCCCAATTATTTGTCAAAAACAATTACAAATACAAAACATTGGTGGGAAGAATACAATAAAGTTTCCCCACAAGGCGCCACGAGCACGTGTCCCCTTCATTATTTGACAAAAACAATACAAACATATGGGGAAAATCCTTTATGAAATAAAGAAATGCATATATGGTGTGCGAAACAAAAGGTACGCACTTATTGCATCATAAAATATGAAAATGTGAATTACATTTAACCCCTATCAGATGCAAATGTGCATTAATATTTTTTGCACAGTTGTGCTAACGAAATGATAATTTTCGAAATCTAATTTATATTGCGAACTTGCGCCGGTTAACCGGTTTGACATATATATACTAGCTCAATGTTACGTACAAACAAGCCTTAGTTCAAAATGGCGGACTGCGTTGTAGCATCCCTTACGCATGACAATCTTGAAAGGTTCAGCGTCGTCGTGTTAGAGGGCACTAGGCAATGAGTTACACAGAGATGCACACATTGCAGCCTCTAGTACAAGTCATAAGTTTCCCGTTTACAGAATTCAGATTTGGGCTGTGCTTTAAAATGTTGTTTTTTATTCCTCGAAGCGTCCTCTAAACCCAAACTGTACTACCACTTGTATTGATATTTTTCCATTCCGCCAAATGTTTTAAACGGCGAATTTAAAGTGATCCAACACCCACAAATCATTTTCTAATAAATGAAAGATAATAGTTTAAGTAGTCCATTCCACCAAAGAGTTAAAAGGGTCGTACAGTTTTGGTCAGACATAATCTTAGTTACTAAAACTTGTCAGTTACTATTTTAAAATAATAGTTATAATTCAATGGTGCTTCAAAAAGCAGCTGTTAACACAAGAGGGTGCCATCCACACACCTCAAGTTTCAACCATTTTTGTATCAAAATATGTGAATGTGGGGTTTGGTTAAAATAGTTATCCAATAGAGATGTCATCAAAAACAATGTTAAAACCATTTTGGTATCAGAGATGTGTAGGATTTATAAACGGCTTGTTCAAAATTATCGAATTATTGTGGGATCCCACAATAATTATGGTTACATCTTTGGATATTTCAGCCGTCTCTGAACCGATTTTGATGAAACAAAGTTGATTCTGTCATTACAATTGTGTGCTCTTTGAAATCTTACGGACGCTTACGGACCTATATAAGGCCCAGTTAGGTTCGGTATGTTCGGGTGATTAACTGCATCATTTGCAAACTGCTGTTCATCTATCAAATATCAAATTACGGTACTTAATAAGGCAGTGTTGTTCTTTGAGTGGTGGTCCCCGTGAAATATTGTTGGTAAATTGAAACAAGGTGAATCAATGATATGATATATAGGGCAAAGGAATGTTGTTGAATGACAAATGATATTTTATTTTTACGTGATGTTATCTCAGTTGGCTAATCGCCCATTCTGTGTTTATATCATCGGATAATATCCATGATATCGATCGATATTCTGACAAGCGAGAATGTCATTAGTTCATCGACTCCTTAGTATTAACAGGGCCATATCGTTTCCCCTTAGTTCAAACAAGTCATGATGTTCACATTTTTAACTATAATGTAGGAGATCCATTACTGAACTAAAGTGGCTCCAAAAGAAATATTTGAATGTAAAACGATCATGAAATATTTGATACATTAGATGTATCCCTTTTTCATACAAACGCATGCTTATTAACTCATAATATGATAGATACCCCTGCAAAATATTTGTTTTTACTCACTCATATATAATGCTCCACCTTAATTTCTCGCGTTTGTGTCTCTTCTGAGCGCTCTACGTTTGAATGAACATTATGAATGAAACCACATGGATTCGGTCCGTTAAGCAACGCACTTCTGCATTTCTGCTTACAATAGTATAGTATATCATAAGTGGAAACCCGAAAATCGATAGGAGCGTTTTACAGGTCAATAAAGATCAGTGGCATGCACACCTGGGAGAGGCCGGGTCGTTGCCATGTCATCGCTTGTCAACAAATATGTCTATTTGAACTTTAAGGTCATATATTTACCGATTTCGATCGTGCACATAATGTATATACAACCAATAAAACGCTACGGTCCTGTGTACATACAATGTTTCGGTATTTTATGTACGAGTACAGTATGTTTTCGATTTCGATCGTGCACATAATGTATATATACAACCAATAAAACGCTACGGTCCTGTGAACATACAATGTTTGGGTATTTTATGTACGAGTACAGTATGTTTTTTACACAATTACACTATCAATATATAGAAGTACTATGCGTCCGTACATGTATTCATATTTCCATAATACACACCACTATAATGCCATCTACTAGTATTGTTTGTCTGTACGTAGATCGTAACAGTTCGAATACCATAATAATAATTATGTTCATACTCTTGTTATTCATGTGCATGACAGCCCAGTAGATTTCAGGTCCACCTATTAGGGCGAAATATAATAATGATATCACTAATTACTTTGTAACATATTTGTTTGAACTTTATACTGTATATATATATACATAGTAGGCTATGATTTTGGATACTGTATCAATTATGACGAATTATTCTCATCCATATATTTCATATAACTGATATAAAGACGAGTCTACGACTTGTTAGCCTTACAGTATATCAAAAAAAATATTGGTGTAAAAATGTTAAAGAAATATATTTCATAATTATTCTCATGCCAATTATTTATAAGGAAAATAGCTACTTTGAATAATGATGTGTTTGAAGTATATAACGTTAAAATAAAACTTAACAATATAGGCTTATAAAGAGAATTATACTTTTCAGCGCCCGTAATGACTAATAGCACTTGAAAAAAACATCTATGCCATTGACTTTCAATATAACTCGAGTGCGCCTTCCACTCGAATATTGTTGAACTGAGGAGGTGAAATATCGAATTCAATACTTTTGAGCCCAGTAACTTGGACAGTGTCACAAAGTGAAGAGGACAAAGACGGGGGAGTCCATTGACTTGCATGCGGGGTAGGAGGGGGCATGGTTTCCCATGAGAGGGGCAAAGACAGGGGAGTCCATTAACTTGCATGCAGGGTGGGAGGGGGCATGGTTTCCCATGAGAGGGGCAAAGACGGGGGAGTCCATTGACTTGCATGCGGGGTGGGAGGGGGCATGGTTTCCCATGAGAGGGGCAAAGACGGGGGAGTCCATTGACTTGCATGCAGGGTGGGAGGGGGCATGGTTTCCCATGAGAGGGGCAAAGACGGGGGAGTCCATTGACTTGCATGCGGGGTGGGAGGGGGCATGGTTTCCCATGAGAGGGGCAAAGACGGGGGAGTCCATTGACTTGCATGCGGGGTGGGAGGGGGCATGGTTTCCCATGAGAGGGGCAAAGACGGGGGAGTCCATTAACTTGCATGCTGGGTGGGAGGGGCATGGTTTCCCGTGAGGAGGGTGCAGTTTAATTTTAAAGTTTAGCATTATGGGGCAGAGGGGACATTTCCCCCCTCAGTCTCAGGAGTCGCCACTGTCACCTCCTTACCTCCTTAATCAGTAGTACAAGAGGAGAGAGTATTTTGGGTTTCCCCTGAGGAGGACAGTATGTCCCGAAATGAAATGTATTTTATTTTGTTTGTTTAGTTTTATCTTTGATTAAATTAAAAAGCACAAGGTAGCATGTTATTTCGACTGCAAAATTGTTAGTTAGGAATACATTTATATCATGCATTTATGCCCACATAAGTCGCTCCTCCTCCTCCTCTTTCTAATCATCATCATCAGCAGCAGCAGCAGCAGATCATCATCATCGCCATCATCATCATCATCATCATCATCATCATCATCATCATCATCATCATCATCATCATCATCATCATCATCATCATCATCATCCTCGTGTCATCATCATCAAATGTATCTTGTTTACATTGTGTACCCCCCATCGCACCCCCCCCCCCCCCCCACACCCCCTATAAATATTGCTGTATGGGATTTAATTTTTTTTAAAGGCTTAATGTAAAGTGTCTAACCACGAAAATTACTTGGAGCTTCCTCGTTTCTCTTCTACCGTGTTGTTTAGCTTATGGTAAGAGAAGAATAAAATAGGGTTAATTTTTTCAAATGCCCCTTTAGTATGACGATGATATTTATCATTAAGCTCAAAAGCGTTAATTAACGGTAATAAACCTCATTTACGTCCGTTGTAAAAGCTGACGCATATTTTCGTTTTTTTAACCAGGAAAGCAGTGTTCTTTTTCAATGAAACTTTTACACATCATTTGGACATATCTTACAATGATTTTGGTACAGGATTAAAGTCTCAAATGTCATTTTGGGCAATATCTGACACTTTACAGGTAATTTCCCGGATTATTTTTTCTTAAAATGGAAATGGATAAGGAAACTTACGCGACCCTGAGCATTTGCTGCACCATGGCCGGGTCAACCGCCTTCGCGTTCATCTTTCTTCTCTTGGTCATCTCAGCAACATCGTATCCATGTTGGTTGCCATTACCATCGGTGTCGTCAACCTCGTCCTCATCATCGGCGTCGTCATTATTGTCATCATGTCTCTTGTTTCCAATCTGTATCCAGGAGAATTTGATGTATGCACCATATAATTGCCTATATATAGGCTTTAATCTTGTTCTTTATAATGTTCCTATATGCAGGGGCGCATGCGTACCCAACTAATTTTACTTGAACCTAGGACCTACAACTTAGCACACTACAAGTTATATGGTGTGAGACACGCAGTAAGGCCCCTTGACTTGTAGGGATGTGTGTGAGATATGTTCACAGTTCTCTCTGAGCTAGAGCATGTCGTCTTGCTCGTTGAACAGTTCTATGAAGACATAACGTATGAATAGCTAACAGAACGTGAAAGCACCATTCCACCAGCTTATTTCATGTCCATCATGTCGTCAATGCGCACGGATAATTAGAAAGTAATAGCAACGATGTATGCCGGTATAGATATACCATAACTGTGCTAAATGTATTTCAAGTCTTTTCCTAAAAAAATAAAATTTCCACTAAACAAAAAGGATATAGCCTAATCACAAAATGAAATCGTGATTGTGTTTCCTGTATTATAGGCCTATTGTAGGCCTATACCAATTTTAAAGATAGATCAAAAAAGCGTATGAATTATGCAATTAAAAAAAATCCACTTGTGCCGATTTCCATATTCAAGAGCAAGATTGTCGATTATATATACACATTGGTCCTCTCTCTGCCACTGTGTAAATCTTTGGTGTAGTAGATGGACTTACGAATGTGTGTAACAAACACCATGTAACTCGTCCCTTCCTACATGCCCTAGATATTGTAGTTCACATTGAGTAATACAGGGGATACACATGTAGTGGCTAGGTTCGGCTAGCAATAGGTTAATACACCTTTTCCACCCCCTGCGTATCCGAATTCCGTTTTTGGTCCCATGCAATGAAAAACTCATGCACCACGCAACGAATTATTGTTGATGCTCCGTGACCGAACGCGTGTAAAATAATGGTATTGATTTGTTCAGATTTTGCGTGCAGTAAGACGGTACAAAGTTACCGAAGTGTGCCGCTTCCCGTAGCTTGGCATTTGGAAATGATTATTGCGGATTAATCAATACAAAATTGAATCAGCATTAAAGATAGGCTTGAGGCCTGCTCCCGACAACAATAGGCAGACAAGAATAAGAAAGAGAGCGAGAGTCACAACACCATTTTATCCTCGGGCGTTATTATGCATCCATGCGTGGGGCTCTTGTCTGGCATCGTATCAATTTTATGGTGATTTGGGGTAACTATACACAGATCGAGTCGAATCCGCACCGCGCCCGACCGCGAGTTCGAGGGATCGCGATCTTGAACATGCATGCTGTATAGGTTCAAGTTGGAAGACGCTAAAAGACAAGCGAAAATAAATGCCACTGGTCAAGCACTGGTCATCATACTTTAATCAGAGAGATGAGAGAAACTATCTGCTTAAGCTTAATCCTATAATAAAGTATCAGTGTATTGACCATTGAGATATCTCGAATGAAAACAACGCGGTATCGGTCAAACCAAATTCACTCAACTAATTGTTTTGACTATTTTATTGAAAAGGCCGGCCTATTTGGGATTTTACAAGTTTCAACTAAAAGTAACGGTTTTCCCGTTCATTTTCAAACCTTCATTTTCTCCTAAAATACTACAACTAAGCGGACTGGACGCATCCGAGATCAAGTGTACAATGACCCAGGTAGCAAGCCAACGTTGGACCAACGTTGGAATCTCGAAACTCGTTGGAAGTTGGAAACCAACGTTGGTCCAACGTTGGATTAACGTTGGATTCTCGCAACTGCTAGGAAGTTGAAATCTGGTTGGATACCAACGTTGGTCCAACGTTGGATTAACGTTGGATTCTCGCAACTGCTAGGAAGTTGAAATCTGGTTGGATACCAACGTTGGTCCAACGTTGGATTAACGTTGGATTCTCGCAACTGCTAGGAAGTTGAAATCTGGTTGGATACCAACGTTGGTCCAACGTTGGATTAACGTTGGATTCTCGCAACTGCTAGGAAGTTGAAATCTGGTTGGATACCAACGTTGGTCCAACGTTGGATTAACGTTGGATTCTCGCAACTCCTTGGAAGTTGAAATCTGGTTGGATGCCAACGTTGGTCCAACGTTGGAAATTTGCCAACTCGTTGGACGTTGGACAGACTTATTGGACCAACGTTGATCCAAGGTTGGTATTTTGTTTTCGCCAACGTTGGAGCAGCGTTGGTTGGGCGTACACAAGCAACGTTGGTCCAACGTTGCCGGACAACGTTGGACCAACGTTGCCAAAAAAATTGGACAACGTTGGTCCAACGATGGACCAACGTTTGTTTGCTACCTGGGGAAACGCCATTAATCTTGTCCAGGCATAACAGGGATCTAGTAAATTCGTTGACATGTCCAAAAACTCACGAAGGGTACATACATTCTGAATTTCTGTGGTCTGATACTTTCACTTATTTATGTGTGAAAATTCCATGGTAAATGAATGACATATGACCGAATAATGAGCGACAATGCCAAGAGATATTTTAATACTAACTCGTTGCACTATAACTTTGTACACAATTGAAAATATCCCAGTGACACTTTCAAATCATCTTTATATCATAATAGAAATTTGAACAAAAAAACGAATCTGATCCATTCTCCTATTGGTATACGAATATAACGAGGAATACATGTGAGAACAGCTAAAGTTCTAAATAGGTTTTGGTTCATGGGTTTCGACAAAGTTATAGATCCCATTAAAGGGACATTGTCCAATTCCTCAAAATCCAATTGGAATTCTAGCGGTTCCATCATACCTTGTTTTATACGTATTAACAATAAAAGCATGGGACAGGTTTCGGTTTTTTTAAATTTCCATTTTGTTCACAAGATATTTACGATTGAAGTGTTCAGATATAAAAACAAATAAAATTAAAAAAAACTATGGGACCTTTTCAGCCGTGTACAAAGTAAGCGCAATGAAAGTGAATATCACTTTGCATTTTCACTCATTTCACGGCCAAATAACATCCAATTAACTTGAAATGTTCACACATTACTTTCTGGACATATCAGATTACACCAATACACATTTTATTAACCAAGCATCACTTTTTGAACTTGTCAACAAATTTACTAGATCCCTTTAATGTCTCCAATCACCAATTTAACACTGATGTCCCGACCTCTGCAATGTTGGCAGGAAAGACCCATGGGTCACAGAAATTCAAGATTTCTTTTTTCCTGCCAGGCAGCTTGGGGAGATTCACCAGGGGTGCTTTTATGCTTTTATGTTTTCTGATCGTTTTGTAAATTCACTATTCATTTTGTATCATACATTGTACTTTATTTTGAAATGCCGAATAAATAATAATAATAATAATGCAGTCCATGATTGCAGTTCAGGGTCCTCTTTTTCTGTTTGGACAAGGTCTCATTTAGTTTTAGAAATAATAATAACTAAAGTTATCTCTAATTTTTGGCATGATACAAATGTGTATGTTTGTGATCTAATATGTTCACTAAGAAGTGTGTAGAAATACACGTTAAATGAATGGCCATGTAATGAGGTAAAATGCAAATGATATACGGTAATCAATTGCACTAACTTTGTACACAGTTATAACTGTCCAGTGGATAATAACAATCCGAACACTTCAATCGTAGATATCTTTGTAAAAGAAAGGTAATTTTTGAAACCGGTTCCATGCTTATGTTGGTAAAATAAGGCATGAGAGAACCACTAGAGTTCTAAGTAAGTTTTTTTGTGGATTTGGACAATGTTACCAGATCCCTTTAATAGACAGATGGCTTGTCTATTATTAAGACAGTTTCGATTTATCCAACCATAATCATATCATATATCACCTGACCATATATGTTTAGCTTCGTCATTGCGCAAACAATTTCATAAAATGTTCATTCAAATTCGTATTGTGTTAAGTGTATAATATGTGTTCGTGTCACAACAAAATATATAGTACTTTAGCACAAAACATAGACAATACTCATTGTTATAAATTTGCATATGTATGCGTATATTCCCTAAAATTTAGTTTTGTTAATTTTATGTAAATATGTTTAAGCGCTTACAGGCTTTTTGCAATATGCGCTGTATAAATCTATATTATTATTATTATTATTATTATTATTATTATTATTATTATTATTATTATTATTATTTTATCCATTATTATCAACGATAATATTATTAAAGGGGTAGTACAGTTTTGGTAAGGCTGAGCTTTAGTTACCAAAACATGCACAAACTATAGTTATAACTCCACCTTGCTCGAAAGGTATAGAAAATTCCAAACGACTAATTAAAAAGCCTGTTATCATTTAAAAAGAGCCATTAAAACACAAGAGGGCGCTCTCTAAAAAGGCAATGGTTTCAAACACTTTTCATAGATAAGTATGCATGTGATGTTTTGTTTTTTAAAAACCTCTTTTGGAAACTTTTGAAAAAGTGTAGACATTTTTAAAATTTGTAACAAAATCATTGAATAAATCTAGGCCCCAGATTTATTCCGATCGAATATATTATTATTAAAGGGATCCAGTAACTTTGTTGACATGTGCAAAAAGTGATGATTGGTTGATATAATGTATATTGTTGTTATCTATTGTCCACAGGCTATTGTGTGAACATTTCAAGTCAAATGGACGTTATATGGCCGAGTAATGAGCAAAAATGCAAAGTGATATTCAATAACTCACAGCACTCACTTTGTACACGGTTTCAAAACTCCAACGGATATTTTATTATCTGAAAACTTCAATCGTTCATATCTTTGTAACGAAAGGGAAATTTGAAAAAACGAAACCTGTCCCATGTTTTTTTTTGTCAATACGAGCAAAACAAGATATGAGAGAACTGCTAGTTTTCCAATTGGATTTTGAGGATTTGGACAATGTTACTAAGTCCCTTTAATTGATATTTCAGCCGTTTATTAACCAATTTTGATCAAATAAAGTTTATTCTGCCATCAAAATTGTATGCTCTTTCAAATTTTACATTCAGTTTTTCATTACCTCACAAACAAATTATTTCGTGCAGCGCCCTCTATATACCAAAACTGAACTACCCCTTTGAGATCGATTACATTAAAGGGGACCACCAGGCAAAGAACAACACATAATTATATGCTTTGGTACCGTTTTGTGATATCAAATAGATACCCAACATTTTGCAAAGGGTTGTGTAATTAAAAAACAAAGCAATTAATTTCCCTCATTTACGGAACCACTACTATTTCCTGGTTCCATACGGGCCAAACATTTGCGAGTGCGCCGATGCCATTCACGCATACGTTCGGAGAGAATAGGATCCCAGGCGATTCGTTCGCTCCACACACTTAGTCTCGTACATACATACCCCTTAACGCATGCTTTAGAATGGTGATGCGTTTCCAATTATTTTTTTTTTTCTGGACACATATTTTTGTGAACTTGTTGATGGAATGGAATACTAAAGATGATACCTTTCATTTATAAGGATATTATTTTGGGGTGGTGGTACCCTTTAAAGGTGCACCTTTAAAGTGTCAGATATTTCCCAAAATGACATTTGAGACTTCAATCCTGTACCAAAATCATTGTAAGATATGTCCGAATGATGTGTGAAAGTTTCATTGAAAAGGAACACTGCTTTCCTGGTTTTACGGGCCAAACATTTGCGAGTGCGCCGATGCCATTCACGCATACGTTCGGAGAGAATAGGATCCCAGGCGATTCGTTCGCTCCACACACTTAGTCTCGTACATACATACCCCTTAACGCATGCTTTAGAATGGTGATGCGTTTCCAATTATATTTTTTTTTTCTGGACACATATTTTTGTGAACTTGTTGATGGAATGGAATACTAAAGATGATACCTTTCATTTATAAGGATATTATTTTGGGGTGGTGGTACCCTTTAAAGGTGCACCTTTAAAGTGTCAGATATTTCCCAAAATGACATTTGAGACTTCAATCCTGTACCAAAATCATTGTAAGATATGTCCGAATGATGTGTGAAAGTTTCATTGAAAAAGAACACTGCTTTCCTGGTTTAAAAAAAGCGAAAATATGCGTCAGCTTTTACAACGGACGTAAATGAGGTTTATTACCGTTAATTAACGCTTTTGAGCTCAATAATAGATATCATCATACTAAAGGGGCATTTGAACAAATCTAACCCTATTTTATTATTCTCTTACCAAAAGCCAATCAACACGGTAGAAGAGAAATGTGGAAGCTCAAATAAATTTTTGTGGAGTTAGACACTTTACATCTTTGGCTAAATGTATGTTTGACTGTTCAAATGGACACATTACAGAGCAATACAGTGCATAATGTAATCAATTCATACACCTCCGACATTATGGCCAATCAGCTTGATGTTTATGCACAAAATAAAACTATGTGACTTAAAGGGAACCAACATCCAAAAATAATATTCCTATAAAAAAAAAAAAAAAGGTTATAGTTTCAGTAGTCCATCTCACCAACAAGTCAATCAGAAAAAAATGTTTAGACAAATTATCATAAAATTATCACAAATACTCATTACCATACTAAAGTATGTGTTCATGGGTCTGCGGAAGAAGACTATTGACCTTCACACGTATGCGTGTATAGAATCTGCGCACTGGCAGGCAGACGTTTGGCGCATACGGAACCATGAGGCCATGTTGGTGATTAAGTGCATTGTGTATGAATTACACAACCCTTTGCAAAGTGTTTGACATAACATTTTATATAAAAAACGGTACCAAAACATATAACCTGCGTTGTTCTTTGCGTGGTGTGGTCCCCTTTATTCAAGCAGTTCATAGCCGACAGATTCAGCACAATGTACTTTTACTATTACAGAAAAATCAGTTTTATAATATCATTAAAGACTTAAAAAGCGATGATTTTTTCTTTAGTACACTTAAATTTAAGAAGTTTAAAGGTAGTGTTGAGTATTCTCGAAGTGCCCCCCAAAATGTTTTTGTGAGATAATGAAAAACTGACGGTCAAATTCGAAAGAACATACAATTTTAATGACAGAATACACTTTATTTGATCAAAATCGGTTCAGAAACGGCTGAAATATCCATAAATATATTTTTTATTAAAATGTTCTTCACCGGCAATCACCGGGCGATATCTAGACTTTTTAGAAAAATTTCAAAAAATGCTCGGAGACTACTTTGAAAAAAATCAGAATAGGTTTTTTAAAAAGTCAGTTTATGATATCTCTATTGAATCATTATTTTAACAAACATTAAATGCACAATTTTGTATGAAAAAAGGCTATAAACCAATGATTTTTGTTAAATAGCGCCCTCTTGAGTTGTAACGGCTCCTTTTGAATGATAACAGGGGTTTTACTTAGCCGTTTGTAATTGTGTATACTTTTCGAGCATGGTGAAGTTATAACTAGTACTTTGTACCATAATGATGCAGGTTTTGGTAACTAAAGTTAAGTTTGACCAATACTCAACGATCCCTTTAAATAAGCATTTTAATTTTCAATTATAATTGGACAACCCTTCTCAAAAACACCTTTCAGTCATTTTACTGAAACTTGGTTGAGTCATGAATCTAATTTACCTTTTTCTTTTCATATTCATGATTAGTTTTTAATAATAGACAAGGGAGAATCGGAGATGGTGTTGCTCTATAATGTAAAGGGATATTCAGCTATACCTGTATACTAAAATGGTATAGAAGGCGTTTCTAGAAATACCTTTTCTGTGAGGTAATGAAAAACAATTACTATATAAGTGTAATATTTGAAAGATGATGTTTGAAAGATAGTATCAACTTTATTTGATCAAAATCGGTTCAGAAACAGCTGAAATATCATTTAGAATGTCCGATTGTAATACATGTTGGGGACACTTTTATTCAATAATTAAACAAAATATTTAACAATACTACCCATTTTTGGTTAGATATACCAGAATTGTTTTAAAATTGTTTTTGATTATCTCTCTATGGAATATCTATTATTATACATATAACGAATGTTTATGAGTGGAATGGTACGAATATTTTCATGGAATGTTCCATTCAACTCGGCGTACCATTCCACGAATGGAAAAAAAAACATTTATTATTTGTTTTATATGACGCCTATTTTATTTGCTTATTCGTGTTCGCACTGTCGATTAAATCGTCCTAATCGGCATCCGTCAGCAAAATAATTCCCGGTTCTGCAGCCATGTTGTGTAAAAAGTATAGAATTATGAATAAACAAACCAACCCGTTTATAACTAGAAGGCGCAACTTATTGTGCGCAAGTCACGTGTACAATAGACTTTGTACCAGGGGGGTGTCACTCTGCCAGAGTGACCGCGATTTTTGGTCACCGGAACCACTACTTCTCTACGTTGCATTGTGGGCTACTCGGGAACTACATGAACCAATCACAGATTAGTTCATACGCGTCGTCACCGGATCGAGGTCAATAAAACAAGTTCATATGCATACGTTACCATGGAAACCATTTTTCTTGTACGCGTGATAAAATCTAGGACAGTGTGCAGTTGGTTTGTTTATTCATACTTCTATGGTGTGCAGGAAAATAAGCGCGATAGTCTACGCACTGCATAGGGTGATGATTGGTCAAGTCTTTTTAGGTCACTACGCGATGACGTAGAGAAGTAATGTTCGGAAGCTTTCAAAAATCGCGTCACTCCGCCATCTTGCCCATGTACAAAGTCTATTGTGAGACACGTGATTTGAGAACAATGGGGATCCATGGTGACATTATGCATATGAAGTTGTGTTATTGACATAGAAGTATGAATAAACAAACCAACCGTTTATAACTAGAAGGCTCACTTAACGCGCGCAAGTCACGTGTCCCATAGACTTTGTACATGGACAACATGGCGGAGTGAACCGATTTTTGAAGCTCCGTAGCCTACTTTCTCTACGTCATCGCGTAGTGACCTAGAAATACTTGACCAATCATCATGCTATGCAGTGCGTAGACTATCGCGCCTATTGTTCCTGCGCACTGTCCTAGATTTTTATCACGCTTATGAACAATGGGATCCATGGTGACGTATGCATATGAACTTGTTTTATTGACCTCGATCCGAGGACGACGCGTATGAACTAATCTGTGATTGGTTTACTGTAGTTTCCAAGTAACCCATAATGCAACCAGTTGTAGGCTCTTCCGGTGAGCAAAAATCGCGGCACTCTGGCAGCAGTGACACCCCCCTGGTTATTGACCTCGATCCGATGACGACGCGTATGAACTGCTCTGTGATTGGTTTATGTAGTTCCCAAGTAGCCCATAATGCAACCTGCAGTGGTATGCTTTCCGGTGACCAAAAATCGCGGTCACTCTGGCAGAGTGACAGCCCCCTGGTAAAAAGTACAGCTGCCTTGCATGGAGTGCGTAATGTTTGTTAACGCGCTTGTTCATGAATGGAAAATCTGCGCAATGCGCGCAGTTATTTTTGACGCGCGCTGGCGCTTGCACAACAACAACATAAAAAAAGTACCATTCCCACGTTTAATGACGTCAAAAATCGTTGAATGGTATTAAAAAAAGGTCTATTCAATGAAAAATCGTGGAATGGTACATTTCCACCAATGTCATGTGACCTGTATTCAACCAATCACATTGCGAGAACATTCCAAGGTGTCATATTAAACCAAACATCACATTCACATGTGTTGATTAAAAATAGTTGAAACGTGAGGTGCAGGCCCCCCCCCCCCCCCCCCCCCCCCCCCCCCCCCCCCAACTCAAAATGGAAGTTGGCCAAATTTGTAATGAAGAGAACCACCGATTTTTATGTTAATTCGACTGGCTGCCATGGTAATATTAGCGTAAATTCATTCATAATAATGCGCGGGCACGAACTTCACAATAATCAGGCACGAATTTATGGTATGCCTCTGTTATGACGTCACAATGAAAAACAATATTTTGACCCTAGTAGGGAAATCCCCTGTTTCTTGACTGTACTGTGCGCAATTAAATACATGACATCGCGTAACTGTTAGTACTGCGCGTAATTAAAAAAATAGAGATGAATTAGAATATTTAAGTGTCTTTGGTATTATGAAGCGCAATTTTGCTGAGAAGTGCGTGTTTAAATGCCATGGCAACTGCAAGTGCGAAATGCGTACTTACTTTAGCTTTTTGCGTAATGTGTTAATTTATCCAATGAATCCACGTCTGATAATTTATTCAAATGAAAAAAATCTGACGTACTACCTCATTTGCATGACATTCGGTGCGTATTTTCAAAAACTTGCTGATAAAGGTGTGGCCTATCTCTGTGGTTAAAACGCTATACGCTTATTCAGTTGGGGTTCTAGTATTTATATATTGTATTTCTGTGGTGAGGTGTCTGGAGGGCGCCCTCTTATGTTCGCATGCGAAACACGTGCTGCATTTGACATATGTTTTGCTCGCAGCGCACGATCGAGGCTGCCTATCAAAATACAACCGACGGCGATATCTATCAATGCATTGATAGTTTTCTAATTTTGAAAATATATAAATTAGTAGAGGCCTGAGGGTTTCCTAGCTAAATTTGTATAATCCCATAATTATTAGTAAAAAAACAAACAAACAATGTATTCTTTCACATGGTTGGTAATATTAGCGTACATTTAATTTTGTGTGTGTGGGACCGTGTCCCATTACTGTCATTTAGCTTTAGTTTAAGTATTGGTACTTTCCGAAATTTCGTTCGTACAGGTTTTTGTTCGTTTTTATTCAATTTGAAAGTACACTTAAAACCGCTGGGAATGGAATCATTCCGTTTCAAAGGTTCCTAAAGTTGTAAAATTTGATTTCAACATTATTGTGTAATTTATCACGATGCATCGCGAATTTCTGTCGTTCTGCAAAACTAATGCAGTATGGATATGAATAAGCAGAGCCGTACGTAATTTACAGCTTTATGAATAAGCAAAGCCATATCTGTTAACGCCCTCTTGGGGCGATTTGGTTTGGTATGGCAGTTCCGACCGGATATTTACCGGATGGAAAACAGTCCGGTCGGCCCATTGAAATACACCAGTACAACACTACGTAGTGGTGTATTTCAACGGGTCGGCTAGTCCTTGTTCCGGACTTTGTGTTAGTGTTTTGGAAAATATGACAATGTGTTTCCAATTGAAGGATTCTCCTAAATTATAGCTATTTACACACTAATAAAAATCAATAAAAAAACAAATAAAAAAACAGTGAGAAGGAACAGTAAAAAAATAGAGAAAGTTATGCTATTTCTCCTTGTAAACGTCATATGACGTCATATGACTTGTTTTTCTTGCTAAGTGTAGGACTACCAAACCACACAAATGTGGGCCATCGTCCTCGATGGGAGTGGCGATCGTGGGAGAAAACTTGCTGTATGAACTGAATGGAAATCAGAGAAAGGTTATGTTACTACTATCATGTCCGAATGTGTGGACGAGTCAGACATTCTCCAAGCTGACTATCAAACCGAGTGAGAAAATTGCAACCTTTATATCTCCCAGCAAGAGCGTCAACCTAGTAGGGGGGACATTGCGAGTGAGCGAAGCGACCGAGCGGGGGAGGGTGTGGGAGGGGGTGTCCCCCTCTTGGGGGCTTGCAATTGTGCGATTTGGTGCATTTCTGAGACAAACATTGTACATGATAATTTATGTTGTGCAAGCTATGGAATCAAACATACATAATGTATACCTAATATGAACAAGTGAGGGGGGGGGGGGGGGGACAATCCCCTCCAATTTCAATATGAGGAGCATAATATTTATCACAACCAATATTATAAACTCGTTTTATTTATCATAAACAATACGGCATTAATAAAGGGAAATTTCCCCAACATATAATCACCTTTGATTATGTTATCTAAACATTAAAACACAATTTCATGCAAATACGACCAACATTGGCCTTTTGAGCAAGGGATGAGCTCGCTGTACGGGATAATCTCATTCATCGCGAACACCAAGACGGCTGCCATTGATGTTTATGAAACTCGGATCGCTCTAAAATGTGACGTCAAACCCGAACTACTCTTTTTGTTGGCTCACGTTTTGCCTTGTGTTTGTGCACAAATCCCGCGAGCTGCGAGAGCTAACAAAAAGTGGCCGGGCTTGTTTGTTCGGGTTTGACGTAGCATGTCGGCGGGAACAATTCAAAATCCGGGTTTCAAAAAATATAATGGCAGCCTCCGTGCTGCTATACGCGATGAATGGGATTAGCCCATACAGCGATTGACTTTGAATGATGCCCCTCCTTTGTTCAGAGGGCAAACATTGGACATATTTGCATGAAATTATGTTTTAATGTGTAGAGAAATTAATCAAAGGTAAATAGATGATGGGGAAAATTTCCTTTTAACACCATATTTGGACTTTGGACTGTTTGCACGGTGTCTGTGCTCTTATCTGGGCTGATTATCCCTCGAAAGTATATAGTCTGTGTACTACAGGGTGTTGTAAAACAAATATATATATATATTATATGACCTATAAAGATACTGGTGTGCGATTGGTCAAAATGATGTCACGTGACCATCGCTACAAGGATGAGAAGCGTTATATTGACCGACCAGTCAATATAACGCCGTTATATTGACCGGTGACGTAATTTACGTCACAATGGGTGTGTGAAGATGAACAATGTGCGCGTATTAGCATCCTGGCACGCGCAGCGTTGTTAAGCTTTCTACGGAGATTGCGCGATCCGAAAGTAAATTTGAAAGGACGGTCGAAAAAAAGAAGCATTTTGCGCAGCATTTCGATAACAACACGTCTGTTCTACTGGAAGGATTTCGATTTAATCTAATGATTTTCCCTTGTCCATAATTTTATTTCAACACCAAATTTCTATTTATCTTGATTTGTATCTATATAGGTCATCATAATATAACAGATATTGACTTTTTCCTTCGGGAACCATATAACATTTCATTTCCCTTGGGGAGTTATATTTTTGTCTCGGAATACTATATTTTTCCTCAGCGCTACGCGCTTCGGAAAAATATAATGTCCCTCGACACAAATATAACTTCCCTCGAGGATCTCAAATGTTATATTGCCCCTCAAGACAGTCAATATCTGTATAACATATACCCAAATAGGTGGTGGTGGGGGGGGGGGGGGGGGGGGGGCATAATGTAAATAGTATATTGCAGTTTCAGTATTTATGAAACGCTTAGGAATTCTGATCTCTTCATGCACTTTTTTGCCACAAAGGTATTGCTTTAAATTTTGCGGCGCACGCATTAAAATAACATTGTTAATTCTAGTAAAGTTCAAGATTGTTCGATGTTGTTGTTTGCTCCAGCTTCTTGATTTCCACGCCACTGACTATGTCAATAATTTTAATTCAATCAACAAAAAACGCATTCAATTTTCTCCAGAATTGAATACTAGTACCATCACGTGGGAATCAGAAGTGGTGGGCTAGTTCCTTTTTATCGTTATTTGTAACGTGATTCGTACATACAAAAATTAATTTAGATTACAAATAAAGGCAGATTACAAACATTTAAAACAGAAAAATAGAGGAGAAACAGCATGTGGGATATGGTCTATAAATGCGGAGTCCATCGCTGCCGTCCCTGGCTGCACTTGAATATACATTACTATTATGAACCGTCAACTTTTCTCTCGAAAGTAGTTCAACCATGCAAAATTAAAGGGATAATTGAGTTTTGGTATAGAGGGCAATGTGAAGTAATAACAAACTGAGTGTCAAATTTGAAAGAGCATACAATTTTAATGACAGAATGCACTTTATTTGATCAAAATTGGTTCAGAGACAGCTGAAATATCCATAAATATAACCATTTGTAATTATTGTGGGACGCCAAATTAATTCAACAATTTTAACCCAGCGATTGAAGAAGAAAAATGCGTACACTTTTTCAAAAACGTACAAAAGATGTTTTTTAATAGTTGTTGATAATCTCTCAATTATTTTAACGAAACATCACATGCACAATTTGTTTGATTAAAAAGGGTTGAAAAAAAAAAAGAGTTTTAGAGAGCGCCGTCTTGCATTTTAACGGCTCTATTTGAATGATAACAGGCTTTTCACTAAGTCGTTTCGAGCATGTGGAGATATTATAACTATTAGTTTGTAATGTAATGGTGCAGGTTTTGGTTACTAAAATTCAGTTTGACCAAAACTGTACTCTCTATACCAAAGCTCAACCTTCCCTTTAAGCTATTTCAACCAAATCTTGACAAACAAATCAAACCGTGGATAGAAATTATCATTTTGTGAAGGAGTTATGGCGTGCATTTAGTGCCAATAAACTACGATATTAGATATTTACACCGATCGACTTTGAGTCAATCCATTTCTCGGGATTTTCTAAACTTTGTAACGGGCGGGGAAGGAGAGGGGGGTTGAGATTTGGAGATTGTGAAATTTTCCTGGGGGTTCTCCCCTTTCTTTCCACCCGCTATTTGTGAAGCACAAATAAAAAGAAAGGGGAGAACCCCCAGGAAAATTTCTATTGAGCAATTATTACGAAGAATTATTACGCAGAATGTACGAGCGGATGTGCAATCGCGCTCGGTCAATGAATAGCTTATTGGGTGATCAACTGATCATCGCCCCCTTGTTGACCTTTGAATAGTAATTGCTTATCAATGGCGAAGCAAAATAGCAGACAGAATGAAAATGGAAAACCCAGGAAAATGTCTCCATCACCAAATCTCAACCGCTTTCTCTGTCAAACGCACCAGCAGTTACCATGCACGACATGTTGGGGAGCCAACTAAACTTATCCGCGGAAATGTTTCCCCTTTCTTACTCAATCACAACTACTTTAGTTACACAGCTGCTGGCGCACGTTTTGATCATTGCTTGATGCTATGACGGGCAGGAAGGGCGATTTAGCAGGCACTGACTTTGCCTCATC
>JBAMJV010007949.1:0-5000 GCA_037951105.1 Echinarachnius parma | reverse complement strand
GCCACTGATGAGAATTCGGGCCATTGGCCCGAATTCTTATCAGTGGCTCAACTTGAGCCCGACTACTGGTAACCAGTTAAACCATATTGCACCTGCATACCTATTGTCTTGTCGCTATTGGCCACTGAACATATTCTAATTGTTTCCTTTCAGTATCCAGTCAATCCCTTGAGTTCTGCTTATGGGCATCAGGACAATGGGCCCTTTGAAATTCAGTCATATTGTCGTCTGTCATCAGCCAAACTGCGTCCTGGATCATCCTGGACATAGTATGGCTGGTAATCTGTTAAACTATGACTGAATTTCAAAGGGCCCATTGTCCTGATGCATATAAGCAGAACTCAGGGGATTGACTGGATAATGAAAGGAAACCATTATAATATATTCAGGGACAATAAGACTGCTGGTGCAAAGTGTTTACCGGTAGTCTTTGTCTTTTGAGGCCGAGCTCAAGTTGAGCCACTAATGAGAATTCGGGCCAATACGCTCTCGAATGTAGATTATGATAGTGTTGTTAATCGAGACGCTCGATTGATTTATCTTGTTGGTCGAGGGGCAGACACATCACATTTGCTTAGAGAACTGCACTGGCTACAATTTAGTTAAAAATTATAAAATTCTTCATGAAATAACACCTTCCTATTTGATTAAAACTATCACTTTGTCCAAACCTTCTCGTAATCTTCGTTCCGTCACTGACCATGCTGACACTTCCAAACTTGTCGTCCCAAGATCTCACTTTGTTTTTGTTGATAAAAGATTCACTATCGCAGCATCTGTATCATAGAATGCTCTACCACATCACATTAGACAGACTCCTCATGTACTTTAACCTTTAACAAACACTTAAAATCCTTCCTTTTCCCTTGATTTGTTGTAGTTTGTAAGAATCTTGTTGTTTAATGTATTAATTGTTATATTCGTAAGCGCTATGATACGTTGTGAATAGCGCTATATAAGTAACCTGTAGTCAGTAGTATTATACATTGGGTGATTTCAAGTTTGGTGTTAGTGCTTATTAAACACTAACACCGGCCTTAGGCACCATATTTGAGATGACTTCGTGTTAAGATGGTATACAGTGACATTGGGGGATTTCAAATATGGCGCCTAAGGCCGGTGTTAGTGTTTAATAAACACTAACACCAACCCCAAACACCAGGGGCGTAGACAACGGGGGGGATGAGGGGGATGCATCCCCCCCACCTCACAAGGTGGGGGGATGACATGTACAATCATCCCCCCCCCCCCAGGTTTTAGGGAAGGATATATATTTTTTTGTGTGTATCTGTTTACGAGTGGGAAAGAAAACATTAGGTGTATGAGCTAAGACTTGTTATTCTAACGTTAAAAAAGTAATTTATACATCCACTTTCAATTTTCGCTGCGCGCTTCGCGCGCGAACAGATTATCTCAGTTTGTTGTGTAACTTATATGGTCTGGGGTGAGTATTTTGTTCTGTATTCCGGGCCACGTGGTTCCAGTGTAGGCTGGCATTGCTCTGGCTGCTTGTGTGACGTGCACCAAATTGCACCATGTCAAGTATATAAATGCAAAATCTTCTCCGTGGGAGTGGGATACCCCCTCCCAAACCTTCCCCCTCTGATGGCTCTGCCCCAGCCCTCGGTCGCTTCGCTTCCTCAGGACTCATTCTTGGCTGTATGTTGTTGGATCATACATAATGTTTCATATATGGTGATGTTGGAAGTGTGTATGACGCTAAATATAAAGACAATATTTGTGTTTGTGTTGGGGTGCATATTCATTAGTGTGTCAATTCTTTGTTTTCTTCGTGAAAATATATTTCAAATTTCTGGTCGATCAAAACATAACACCCTTTCCCAGATACAGTCAATGTTAAGCCCGAATTTCCTATCTAGGTAAGCACCAGATTGCACAATTTCAAGTCCGAAAATGCAAAATCTCCCTACCGTGGGAGGGGGACACCCCCTCCCACACCCTCCCCCGCTCAGTCACTTCGCTCCCTGTGTTGGGGTGCATATTTATTAGTGTGTCAATTATTTGTTTTCTTTGTGAACATATATTTCAAATTTCTGGTCGATCAAATCATAACACGCTTTCCCAGATACAGTCAATGTTAAGCCCGAATTTCCTATCTAGGTTAGCACCAGATTGCACAATTTCAAGTCCAAAAATGCAAAGCTCCCTACCGTGGGAGGGGGGGGGGGGGGGGGGGACACCCCCCTCCCACACCCTCCCCCCGCTCAGTCATTTCGCTCCTTCGGGCTTGGTCGCTTCGCTCCTTGCAATGTCTCACTCTCACATCTGCCTAAAAATCGTGAGCCCCCGATAGGTTTGCCCCCCAAAATCCAAAGCTGCTTCCGGCCCGCCTGGTCACGACCATCTTAACATCTAACCCCCTCCCCCCCCCCCCCCCCCCACTATTAAAGAGGACTTTCAAGCAATTGTCTTGGTCTCGAAATATTTCGGCAGGTGGTCTCGGCCGCGAACAAATTGGTCTTGGTCCGGTGAACGGCAAATCATCCCCCCAGGTATAAGGACCTGTCTACGCCACTGCCAAACACCATATGTCACCTAATGTCATCCAAGGTTCTAGCAAAGAGGATGAAAGCGGTATGAATTAATTCATTGTGATCAGGTTGGTTTCAATTTTTATCTTTGGTGCAATTATTGTATAAAGAAATAAGTTTGAACACTTCAATCGTAAATATCTTTCTAGCGAAAGGGAAATTTGAAGAGAAAACAAACTTTCCATGCTTGTATTGGTAATACGAATGCAATAAGGTATGCGAGAACCACTATTGTCTTGAGTCAGTTTTGTGGATTTGGAAAATACAATAGTTTCCATAAAATATCTACGCGGTAGTTGGCTCGGGTGTGTCTAAAACCCCTTTAAGAGAGAGAGAGGGAGAGAGAGAGGAGAGAGAGGGGGAGAGAAGATAAGAGAGGAGGAGAGAGATATAGTGAGGTGGAGGGGGAGATAATGAGGAGGAGGGGGGAATAAAGACAGATTTAGAAATATATAAAGTTATGCGTGAGAAAGGTATACAGAGGGGATACGGAGGGCATAATTATAAACAAATAATTTAACTATAGGGGCACGGGGGCGATTGAATTGTCTATACCATAATGAGGCAATGAGGGTATCCCCCACCACCGTACCACTCACACACTGACACATACCTACACTTAAGCCCGGCGCAGACAGAGCCGACTCGACCCGATCCGACTGGTTTTTAGTCAGGCTAGAGTCGGTTTCGCTCAGTCGGAGCCATGGGCGTAAATACTTACGTAATACCTATTCATCAGGGGGGATGAATGAATAGCTCACCCCCCCCCCCCCCCCCCTGTTGAATGGGTATCAATGACAGATTTACGCCCATGGTCGGAGCCGATTCAAAATGTTGAATTGGCCTCGAGTGACCTCCGACTGGCACTTGATTGGCAAATCTGGAGTCCTGAGGCAACGCATGCTGAGTTAATCAGGCTGTCGGAAATCCAGTCGGATCGGGTCGAGTCGGCTCTGTCTGCGCCAGGCATAACACACACTACAAATAAGCAATGCATTTCGTGGCATCTGTTTATTGTTTTGCAGTCCCCCCCCCCCCCCCCCCCCCCCCTCAACACTGCAACACCACCACCCCCAAACACATATTAAACAAACTCACACACACTTCTGGGTGATCACGATCGCACGTACTAAGACTAGAGCAACACGCTGTTGAATATTGCATGATTGTATCCAATGGTGTACCCAGGATTTGTTCAAGGGAGGGGGGGGGGGGGGGGGGGGGTGTTATTTCGTCGTCCAACATTTTCGAGGGGGGATGTCCGTGAAAGTTTTTCAAGGGGGGGGGGGGGGGTGCCGGTGAAGATTTTTCGGGGGGGGGGGGTGTCGGTGAGGAATGTTCGAGAGGGGGGTGTCGGTGACGATTTTTCGAGGGGGGCATTCTCTTCGCAGACGTGCCAACGACTTGATATGAATGACTAAAAGAACACATGCTCTATGCGATTTGTATAGCGCATCGGTTCTTTTAGGCATGCATGCCAAGTCGTGGGCACGTCTGCGAAGAGAATGCCCTTTAATTTTGTAAAGGGGTGGGGGGGGGGGGGGGGGGGGGGTTGAACCCCCCAAAAGAGCCCCTTTTTCATCAAAGGGGGGAGGGGGGGGGTGAACCCCCTCCCCCCGGGTACGCCTATGATTGAATCATGAATTGTACTAGTACTATCCAGGCTAGTACAATCCATGAGTCGAGTGTATAATGAACGAGAATTAGAGAAGAGATAGACGGAGATATACTAGAGGGGGGAGAGCATATAGACGGCTAATTTGCATGAAAAAGGAGATCACCCGGTTGCGAGCACATTCATATAAACCAGTGAACCCTAATATAGCGACGAGCCCATCGCCACACGTACAATCGCTACAAAAGTGGTGTACATAATGTATAGAAAGAAAAAGCCCCGGTGCTTATAAATGAAACTGAACGTTATTTCTGTATCGGGGCGTATTGCTTTTCGTTTAAACAGAACTTTATTCATGATGTAGGCATATGGATACTTTTTCTGCCGATTTGATGCATTTTTGGAACCGCTTCGAAGTGTGGAAGTGTCATGAGTAGCTTCGGGGGTAAATTCAGAACTTTGATGGGAACGCCACGGCATTGGCACAACACACACAAGTGACACAACACAAGTCATATTGGTTATAATGGCAACATACACATGGTACGCACCTACTTGAACGTAATATCACGAGTGGTAATATAGTCCTAACGATCAGCTGTTTGTACATTATTCACGTCTTCGCCAGGCGCAAAACATGTGATACTATTCAACGATTTTAGTGTTTACTTATCGGGTGAGAGATAGTTGCACCCCTTTTCTTTAAACGAGAGTCGTTAAGTTTACTCATCTACAAGTAAGCAACATTCACATTTGGAGCTCGGTAATTCTCATCTGTTTGCACGGTCTCTCATAAGAACAGTGTCATGATAATATAATCGTTGCGTAACAGT
>JBAMJV010007948.1:0-39165 GCA_037951105.1 Echinarachnius parma | reverse complement strand
TATATATTATTATTATTATTATGCATTTTGTAAGATTTTTAGAAGATTTAACTAAAAAAAGTGGGGATTGTTTGTCTTGTACAGGCCACCCCCGCATCAAAAAGTGGGGGATCAGATAATTGTCCGACGGCGTGTGCGGCTGAGACCTCCGAACCCATAGGATTTCGAACTTTAAATATTTCATTTTAAGCTTTAATATAAAACAATGGCCAATCATTTTGCAGTTTTTAATAAAATTCTTTATTAGTTAACTGTACCATACTACAGGGGCGGCGCCAGGGTATTTTCTTAGGGAGGGCGAAAGTTTATACTTTGCGGGCGCGAAGCCACCTAGCGGGGGGAGGGTTTGCAGGGGCGGATCTAGCTTTTTGCTAAGGGGGGGGGGGGGTTTACCCAATGACGATGCAGAGCATCGTCCACGAGCCGCGAAGCGGCGATTTTTTTTTGCTATTTTGAACCGCCGTAAGCGAATTTTTTTTCACCTCTTTACTTTTTTTTGCTATTTTAAACGCCCGTAAGTAATTTTGTTTCACCTTTTTTTCACTTTCGTTCACGAGCCGCGAAGCGGCGAATTTTTATTGCTATTTTGAACCCCCGTAAGCGATTTTTTCACCTTTTTTCACTTTCGTCCACGAGCCGCGAAGCGGCGACTCTTTTTGGCTATTTTAAACCCCCGTAAGTGATTTTGTTTTACCTTTTTTCACTTTCGTCCACGAGCCGCGAAGCGGGGAATTTTTTTTTGCTATTTTGAACCCCCGTAAGTGATTTTTTGTCACTTTTTGTTCACTTTTGTCACTGATACATTTTCACTTGGCAGCCCAAGGGGGGGGGGGGGGTTTAAACCCCCTAACCCCCCCCCCCCGTAGATCCGCCACTGGTTTGGGAGGGGGGTGTCCCCCCTCCTACACCAGGGAACTTTGGCAATTATAAACACCCGAGGTTGTGAAATATTATGTATGTGAGCGAGCGGAGCGAACTTGAAAATTTTAGCCATTTCACAGCGGAAAATTGCCATTTGTTTCAATATAATTGTATGGGTATATTCGTTTTTTTTTGCTTATGATATGGCGTTATGAAGGGTTATATATAAACAGGTTGTGAAATATTATGTATGCTAGCGAGCGGAGCGAGCTTGAAAATTTTAGCAATTTCACATCGGCAAATCCCAAAATCCCGGAGAAAATGAGGAAGAAAAGACGGAAAAGGAATAAATGAAAAAAGGCACCAATGTCTAAGGTTTTTTTAATGAAAATGGGACCCATGTCTAAGGATCTTTCTTGAAAAAGTCACCCTTCCCAGCGGCACATCCCCGTATACCCAATATATACTTGAGTACCCCCCCCCCCCCCCCCGGGTATCCCCTATCCCCCGAGATCATACGCCCATGGACACACTTAAACACACGCTGTTGATCCCATGTGTATCTCCTAGTGGAACTGTTGTTTCTGGCGTATTTTTGTATGGTTAGGTGGATCTGTAAATGATGCGCTTGATGTAGAAGGATCATTTTCAAGATGGGGGCAAAAGGTTCTCAACATTATCTTACCCTTGCTTTGATGGATCTCTATTTGGGGTGCCCTTTTACTTCAAATTGTTCTGACAAGCCAGAAGAAAAAAATCAGCAGAATTGTTTCGTTTATTTGCTGACTTCCACCCCCCCCCCCCCCCCCCCCCCCGGCCCACCCCCTGGATCCGCACTGACACCCTTACCAGTGAAGGGCGGGAAGAATGGTGTCCAAATGATCGTGTCCTATATAAAGGCCTACGTTGGAATTGAAAGCAAATTTTAAAAATAGAATGAAGAGGTGACGAAAATGGGCGGGAAAATCTATATAGGCCTAACCTATACATATGAGGTTTAACCGTCAGGTGGCGAGCTTAATTTGTCACTTTCTTGAGGATATTATTTTTAAAATTTGCGATTGGATGACAAAGTTTTGTGGCATACGCTGTTCTTCGGCTTCCATGATTTTTGTCTTTCTTTCTCCTTCTCGGCATTTATTCATTACTGCACATTTCATATACATTTACAAGTCGTATAGTTGTTACGATTGGTTACTAATTTCGGTTTATATGATAATGCGTTACATAATTATGGAAAAAGGTAATGTCACTTCGATGTTCGTGTTCTTTCATTAGCTGGTGACGATCAGCCTACATGGCATGACATTTATCATCCTCACACCTTCTCTCTTCTTTTCTCTTCTCTTTAGCTTTAGCAAAGTTCAATAGACGGAGACCACCATGATCTTATAAATACGTTTCAGTCGTTTCTACTTGTATTTAAGTAGCTTAGTAGTTGGTATGCTACATAATATTGGCATCACTCATGACTTGTGATAATGAATCAATCAACCAGTAAATCTCAAATTCTTTTGAATCAATCATTGAGGAATGGTTTAACACTTACGATTGTGAGACGAATTCACCCTGGTCACAAAACTTCATAGTGCAAAACGCTGACCATGGGCGATATAGACCAGCAATCTGGTTTCCATTGTCAACACAAAAAACTTGCAATCATCACTGTACACATAGATTGGCATATTGCAAGCTTTGCATGGCACGCACACACATGAGCTGACTAGCCATCCGGGAAAGTTCAAAGTCCCACCAGACCCATGTACTATCAGCTGGTTACCACGCACCGCGCCGGTATCGAGTGTCGCGAGTATTATTGGGTCGCGTGCCAGGGATACATGTTATAGGATTTTGTGAAAGAAAGTAAAAAAAAAATAAAATAAAAAAAGCGTCATTTGTGGCTGTAGGCTGTGTGACAATTTCGTAAACGAAGCGTAATGATATACATATACCCCCTGAAAATTGTCCGGGGGTGCTGCAGAAGACCCCCAGCATCCCTGCTTCCCAGGGCCATGTAGTTCTTCATTCCTAATAAATTAATATTAAAAAATGAAAAAAATAAAAATGTGACTATACTATATGGCATATATTATAGCTTTCTCGGCCAATTTCGTAAGCTTCTCATTCGTTTTGATAAGCGTGTCATTCAATTTCGCGAAATTGAGCTGAAGGCTTGCAATTGTGGTTCAAAATTACATTTTGTTCATACGATTTAGCTCTTCGGTTAAGTGATTTACCACTTTTAGCATTCAATCTAAAAAAACATGCTATTTGCATTCAATTTCGCCAACGGATTTCAAGGAAGGTGGTATTACGTAATCACGAATTTTCTCGCTTTAAATTGAATGACAATTTTACGAAATAGAAACCCGTTTTAAATCGAATGCAAACAAAATGTTTTCGAATGATCGTTATTTGAATTCGAATGCTAAAAAAAGAATTTAAACTGCAAAATGAAGCTGCGGTGACAAAATCGGCGCAATTGAATGCACACAGAATGAAATCGTGTGGCCAACTTACGAAATTGACCGAGAAATCCTATACAGGGTGGCCCCCCAAAAACCGGAACGGGGCACTTCCCAAAATAAAATATATCGGATAGGGTGTCTTTTCCAATGAAAAACGATACCAAGCATAGTCAATTCGGTCGTGTAGTTTTTGTTTTAGGGCGCTGTGAGTAACACCATATCAGGTTCTCTTTTTTGTCAATTTTTACCAAGTCAGTGCTAGATAAATTGCACTTACTGCCCGCCATAGCATTAAAGAACGAGCGGGAATGCGCGCCATTGTCAATGTGCATTCAGCTGTGTCCCGATAGAATGGGCATAGTTGTCCAATGCTATGAGGGGCATGAAGTGCGATTTATCAGGCAGTGACTCGGTAAAAATGAAAAAAATGGGAACCTGACATGGTCTCACTTTAGACGTCCTACAACAAAAACTACTCGTCCCAAATTACTGTTCTTGGTATCGTTTTTCATTGGAAAGGACACTCTATACGTTGGACATAATTGTGTTGTTACTATATTTTGGGAAGTGCCCCGTTCCGTTTTTTTGGGGCCACCCTGTATAATAATATTTTTTTAAATGACAAAAATGAAATCATTCGTGTGGGCATCGCCTGGGCGGCCTAGCCATGCGTCGGTAAATTTCAGCCACATGCGTCGGTAAATTTTCAGCCATGCGTCGGTAAATTTAGCCATGCGTCCGGTAAATTTTGTTACCGTACGCATGACTGGGAAAAAGTTTGATTTTCACATTTTGTTGCGCCCATTTTATAAAACATGCTGCACAGGCATATTTCTTGGATCGGTAAGAATTGGATGCACTCTTTTAATTTTGGTAATGGCCTAAAACACACTCGCTGCGCTCGTGGGTTTAAACCATTCCAAAGTTAAACTCGTGCATCCAATTATTACCGATCCACTCATGCCTGTGCATCATTTGTATACTGTGTCATGAGCGCCGTTCAAAATATATCTTATTATACGTTAAGATTATTTGCATGTGTTTTAAAGGGATAGTTGAGTTTTGGTATAGAGGGCGATAGACAAAATAATTTTTTGTGAGATAATGAAAAACTGAGTGTCAAATTCCAAACAGCATACAATTATTAATGACAGAATAAACTTTATTTGATCTAAATCGGTTCAGAAATAGCTGAAATATCCATAAATATAACCATTTGTAATAAATGTGGGGCCCCACAAATATTCGACAAATTTCAACCAGCCGTTAAAAATATTTAAAAAATGCTTCCTCTTTTCAAAAATTTACAAAAGAGGTTTTTAGATAGTTGTTGATTATCTCCCTATCTAATCCCTGTTTCAACAAAACATTTAATGCACAATATTTTATTTCAAATGGCTGAAACCGACCAGTGTTTAGAGAGCGCCCTCTTGAGTTTTAACGGCTCCTTTTAATGATAGCAGGCTTTTTACTTAGTCAATTGTAATTTTGTATTCCTTTCGAGCCTGGTGCAGTTATAACTATAAGTTTGTAATGTAATGGTGCAGGTTTTGCTTACTAAAATTAAGTTTGACTAAAACTGTACTCTCTTTACCAGAACTCAACTATCCCTTTAATGTCAAGATATTATGTCTATTATTTTCAATGAAAGGAGACCCCAGCAGGTATAATAAAGACACAACGATACATACTAACAATGCGTACTCACGTAATATGTCGATTCTTCCATAAGTTGTGATGACGTCATCAACGACACTTGTGATATTGTCATCCTTCGTGATGTCCAACTCTCTGATGAAAACCGTCTTGTCGAGGGCGTCTCCAACGGCAGCTTCAAGGTCAACTTTCTCGGTCAGGGAAATCACTGTTGCAATAACGACGAATCGCTTTTCAGGGTCGAGGGCGAGACGCACTGCGGTGGCGAGTCCGATACCAGACGAGCTGCCAGTCATTAGAACGATTTGTCGAGACATGGTAGCCTACTGTTGATCGCCGTAGGTTCGGAACAATGTTGATAATTGGGCCTCTGCCAGAACATAGATTAACAATGGTGAGCATAATAATGTACATGATTTGAATTAATTGTAAATAATGTAGTCGATAAAAAACAAAACATAAGCTGTAGATGTTTACAGTGATGTACTAGCGTCTACGAGGGGCGTTCAATACGTTCACAGCCCGACCTTGAATGAGCAGGAAGTTTGGTTACCTAACGTTGTGCATGCAATGTCGCATCCTTCATCACATGGTTAGTGGTGCAGAGCCAGGTCAGTTGTATTCTGTCTTCGTTCTAGACTGGACATCTATGTTGGAACGTTTAATAACAATCACTTGGAATTGAATTAGCATTGATGCAGGTTGATGAGAGGCATGCGCTGCTCCAGGACAATGCGCCTGCTCACAAGAGCAGGGTGGACCTGAAAAAAGTCATAGACTGCAGGATGGGGTTGTTTCTGCTTCCACCCAATTCCCAAAGTTTGGCATCGGTAGATCTCTTCCCACCGATGAAGAAACACTCCCAACTTCGAATGATGTGCTTTTCTGGAAGATAATAAGCAAACAACATGCCAATCTGCAGGTTTCTGAGAGGTATTCACCATGTTCAAGAGACCTCTTCAAAGAGGTCCTAGAGGCTCTCAGGAAGAATGCCAAAAAGTGTGGCTGTAGATGAGGATTGTGTGGACAAACGAACATCTGTCTATACATTATTAATAAATATTGCACCTGGACTCCTTCAAGGTCGGGCTATGAACTTTTGGACGCCCCTCGTATTATGGACATGTTCAGCTCAGAATAACATACACGCTTATATCACCAATTCATGACCAGTCCTGTCGCAGACTTAACATTTAGCCTCATTTAGCCACAGTAGGATATTATGATGTTAATTTTACATTCCACTATTCATGATGCGTTGAACTGCTCTTTTAAGGTCTTTTATCTGTTAAGCATTAGCATGATCGCGAGAGCGATTTAGCGAGACATGTTTCTGCTCATCATTGTCCGAATCTACGCGTAGAATAATGAGGTACGGAACAGTGTTCATGTTATATGTACAACATGGTTAAACACGATGGACATGAACTGAGAAAACAAACACATCAATAACACATCAGTATTTCTTAATATACACAATCAGGCGTATGACTGCTTATCGATTTACACTAAACTTCAAGCAACTCAGTAAGCAGAGTAATATCAAGTGCATTTTTACTAAATGCACAAACCTGTATAAACTGTTGTATCAAATAAGCTGCATTTGTCACAACGTGCATACTGCACAGCAGAATGTAGATAGATCTATACAGAAAACGAGTCGTTTCACTCATGGCCTTGTCCTTATAGTGGACTTTGACACTTGGCGAACGTTGACTGTACTATTATAATTGAATCCGCAGTCTACATTGAACCACACATGCCATTAAAAATCGTGTTCGTTGTTATGAATAGCTGTCTTTCAGTGTATGGAAATGTTACGATATGAATAGCGGTCTTTATGAATAGCGAGGTTCAACGCGCTATGACCCCATCTGACCCTGTCACACTGAATGGCGCCCTCTTGGTTTTCCTGCTGCTATTTGAATGAAAACAACATTTATTTCACTTTATAGCAATTTATCCGTCTTCCTTCTATTCAATAATGATTCAATTATAACTTTCGGTATTTCTATGATGATGTGCTAATTTTAGTGAATGACATTTAGTTTGACCAAAAATGAGTTTGAAAAAACAAAAACAATTGATGACGTTGTTGCTTTCTTTGAGCTGTTAAAGGGGAAGGGAAAGCTGGAATCGTTGTTTGTTGTTTCTGATAAGTACAGGAAGTACATACTTCCTGTCGCTTTTAGTCATATATTTCTTCTTAGGTATCACTATGGAAATTATCAATGTTTTTTAAAGCACTATCAAGGGTTTTGACTTAGGACTGGAGGCTGCATGTTTTTAAACGGTATACCATATGAAACGTTATCTAAACGCACCTGAGCGTGCACTAACAAAAGCGGATTATGTAACCACTATTATTGAATCTGCTGCTATGTCAGTGGAAACGTAACCCGCTTTTGCTAGTGCACGCTCAGATGCGCTTAGATGTCGTTTCATATCGTACAGTTGGAAAAACATGCCAGCCTATATGCAGTGCTCAGTCAAAACAGTTCAGAGCGGTTTCAAAATATAGATTATTTAAATTATTAGTGATACCCAAGAGGAAATATATAACTAGAAGTGACAGGAATTATGCACTTATCAGTAACAGCAATCTAATATTCGTATTCGTATTTTATTTCCACATTTTCAAAACAAACAGTAAACAACATAATGGGATCAATATTTCAAACAATATATGTAACAAAATGGTTGTTTAACATAGGATACAAAAATAATACATATATGCTGATCAAAGAAGTAATTAATAACATATAAATGCACACAGATTATGAAATACATTTCGACGAAAATGTGGAGGAGCCAATCTTGGAAGCAAGGCTTGTGATTTGAAAGGCCCCTGAAATGGTTAAGCAATACAACGATTACAAAAATAACAAATGAATAATGAAATGCTTTTTTAATTACGTATATTTATATACTGAATATATTGCATATTTGTAGCATGTCACACTTTCGCATGAACAAGCAATATCAATATAAAACAACAACAACAAAACAGAAAAAACACATTATATAGAAACATAATGTGCGAGAATAGGGAAAGGGATAGAAGAGAGGAATTGAAGAAGGGCAAATCAGAAGAACAATGTCATTTTTAGGGAATACTTAATACATGTATGTCATTATCATTAGAACCATTTCAAGTACCTATGAAAAATATGTACAAATATATCCAATGGTACATAAAGTGTATAAGTCTATAAGTATAAATATCACTCCAGCCTTTCCTTCCCCTTTAAAGGGATCTAGTATTAACTTTATTGACAAGTGCATGACATTACGTACCGGCGAATCTTCAAATTTTGGTAGATTTTTCGATTTTGAGTTTTTGGCATATTTTTGATGTCTATACCCAACTCTATCACATATCTGAATTTCAGTCTTCAAAATTCACGATATCATTGATTTTCAGAAATTGATATTCGAAAATAGAGACAAAATTGTGATAGAGTTGGGTATAGACATCAAAAATATGCCAAAACCTCAAAATTGAAAAATCGACCGAAATTTGAAGATTCGCCGGTACGCAATGTCACCGACGAAATGATGAGTGATTAATATACAGTAATGTGTATTGGTGACATGTCCACAAAGTAATGTGTGAAAGTTTCACGTTGATTGGATTTTCTTGGCTGAGATATGAGCAAGAAAGCAAAATGATATTCACTATTAAACTCATTGCAGTTACTTAGTACACGGATGAAATTATCCCGTAGACAATTTCATGCAGACACACGTCAATCGTAAACATCTTTTGAACGAAATGGAAATTTGAAAAACCGAAACCTGTCCCATGCTTTTATTGTTAATATGAATATGATAAGGTATGAGAGAACCACTAGAGTTCCAAGTAAGTTTTGAGGATTTGGAAAATAAGTCCCTTTAAACTTGTCCCCTTCGAGGGTTAATGCGACCATCCTTATTTGTTGCTCTCCGCTGGGTCATCCGACCCAGAGCCAGTCTAAAGATATTATTCCGGTATTCCGCTTTATTAGACCATCATGCACAAAACATTCATATGATAGCGGCCACTATAATCATACACATCACTTTTTTAAAATCATTCGTCTAACACTCAGACAATACTCAAGAGAATAAAATACTATATAGATAAGCTTGGACATGTTAAATGGCTGAATAAGTTTATTGGCTTGTCACACAAATATATTGTACATACTGTATTATTGACAGTGCAGCTGCGATTTTAAAAATCACGTGTATTACATTTCCAAGTTACTAATTTACATTCCCAAATTCCAATGACCAATCCGTATTAAGAGATGCCAACTTACTCGACTTTTAATCTTCTCTCTAAACCTACAGCTTATTTCCATGCCCTTAGTAAGTATTCAACAATAATACAACCCAAAATATATATAAACATCAATAACATAAACACTAAAAGATTAGATAAGAAATATGATTGATCGATACCACATGCACATGATCTATTACTAATAGTCCCCAAGTATCGATGGTTGAGCACCGGTCTAGCGATCCAGAGGTCTCTGGTTCAATTCCCGGCGAACCCTATTTTTCTTTGCTCATCGTCATTAATTTAACATATTATGTATAGTCAGTTTCCTTTAAGCTTGAATTAAATTAATAAAAAGCTGCATCACTTCGCGTGATCCCTCACACTGTCTCTAGAAAAATCGATTTAATTATCATTGGGTTAGTGCCAGGTTTACATAGCTTCTGACTATACGAGCAAAGAAAAGGGTTTCATGGGAACGTCCCCCCATTCAATGGTATTTGTGGCTCGATGGTTGAGCACTGGTCTAGCAATCCGGAGGTCTCGGGTTCGATTCCTGGCGAAGTCTATTTTTCTTTGCTAATTTTCATTCATTAAAAATATTTAGAGTCAGTTTACTTTATGTTTGAACTCACAGATGATTTGATTACATACTGTATACTTCCCGTTCTAAAATATCTCGTGTATAAAATCCTCCTATCAATTCATATTGGTTATCACAATATCCTACTAATAAACTGGCATTTTGTGCTATGCTTTCTCACAATTTACGCCACAAAAACATTAACTATGAAATTAACCAAGTAAAATGCCAATTTCACTACAATAATTATAATAAAAAGATATCATATTAAAATCACAAATATTTTGAATCACTAACATTTAGAATCCCCGCAATACCCTTTCCACTCCGGTATTTAAAGTGTGTACATTTTTATAATTTAAACGTCTAGACGTTCCATTTTCTTTCGAATTATCTTTTAAGGGAGTGTCCGCCTTTTACAAATCGTCTGAACAGTTTCCAGTAGACGGATGGGGATGAATGTAACACGCACACACAATTCAGATCGAACAGCCCTGTAGTTTGTTTTTTACGAATGAAAAACGAATGCGCCCCTCCACCTAACTATATATCGGTCAATACAGGAGTTTAACTGATTTAGCATAATAATACAACAATATTGTACTTATTCTTGTAAAGGTACTGTGAAGCCGACATGTTAAAAGGTATGTCACGGAAAAGGTCTCGAAAATGAAGAATATACAATTACATGTAGTCAATTTTAGCGAGTTTTGGTTATTTTGTTAAGTATTCGCTTACGCCGTTGTTCGATCACAATTTGTGCGCGGGTCACGTAGGGGTCACATACAGCAACGTGGTACTCCGTGGAATGCGCCGTGAGCAACATTTCGCACCGGTGAATACACGTATAATGCACAACCCGTTAAACCCGTTGTGTCGTTTTTATTATTTTGAGGTCTATAACTCCACGAAAAAGAGATTTCAAGCCCTAATTTGTTCAGGCATGCTGTTAAATGACATTTTCTTTCATATAAGACAATAACCTCGCAACTTTTGAAATTTTGCTTGCAAAAGGCGGACAGTCCCTTTAAACGCAATCAATTTCTTTTCCAACAACATTTTGTAGATCAAAATGCACATCATTCCACACCCTTGCATGCAACCCTGTAGTAGTGATTATACACCGTGTCCCAGAAAAAACGAAACCGGGTTTCATGGCAGAAATTTTCTGTCATAATGAATAATTTAATTGATGATATATAAATGCCTGGAAAGCTCTGTGTCTCTTCTCTCATTTGATGTGCAACTTATGGCACATACTTCAAGCATGACTGAATTAGAACAATGGAAAGTGGTGTTACCAATATTCAATTTGCACGCATAAATTTGAAGTTTGGGTGAGTTTTAAGAGTTGTAAACGTACTTATTTTTAAAAAGGACAAGCACCACATAAAAGTTCATATTTTTATCTTTTACATGACACCTCATGCTAAAAAAATTAATGATTTATGCCAGAGAACGAGTACAATGAAAACATGCCTGATTTCTGCCCGAATGAGTGAAAGTTGAGTAAGAAGTCGCTCAGCTTTCCTGACTAGCAGCTGACAATGGACTTTGATGCATGAGTGAATTTACACAAACATGGGGATCAGGAAACAGGCTATATCATGAAAGTTACTCATTTGGGCTGGAATCAAGCATATTTTCATTGTATTCGTTCTCTGGCATATATAATTTATTTTTAATCATGAGGTGTCATATAAAAGATAAAATTATGAATTTTCATGCGGTGTCTGTCCTTTTTCAAAATAAGTACGTTTACTACTCTTAAAAATCTCCCAAAAACATCACCCAAACTTGCAATTTCTGCGCGCAAATTGAATTTTGGTAACACCACTTTCTATCGTTCTAATTCAGTCATGCGTGAATTATGTGCCATAAGTTGTATATCAAATAAAAGAAGAGACACATAGCTTTACAGACATATTTATATCATCAAGGAAATTATTCATTATAACATAAAATTTCTGCCATGAAAGCCGGTTTCGTTTTTTCTGGGACACGGTGTAGTGTCGTAGGTTTATATATTCTTTTTTTAAAGTGTAGATTACTAGATCGTGTAATATATACAATTAACGTAATTACTTCGGAGATTGTTCAATTAACATTGGTTATCACATTTTATATTCCACATACTAAGAATCTTGCTCTACGATTGATCAAAAGTTAATAACGTGATGAAACATACAGGCAATTCATACTTCCGTCTAGCACTGGCTCAGCACTGGATAAATCCACTGCTAGACGCAGATATGAATGGAATGTCTAGCATCAGTCTGTGCTCAGCCTGGCATAACTTTGATCCACTGTTGATCCACTGTTGATGCTAGACAGCTCGTCTAGCACAAGGTTGCGCATGCGCATTACGGTATTGCGCGTTCAGAATTTGCAAGTCATCGTTACGTCACAATAGAAGTGTACTAGTGCGCATGCCCAGTCATGTCCTAGACAGCTTTTCGATCCACTGTTGTATTCATACTTGCGCGTCAGTTATCCACTGTTGATGCCGAGTATGAATGGTCGGCTTTTTCGTCTAGCACTGGCTCGGCAGTGGATTTATCCAGTGCCGAGCCAGTGCTAGACGTAAGTATGAATTGCCTGATAGTCTCATCCATCATTGACGGGAGAAGAAAAGTTCGTTACACTGTGTACTATCATCGGTGAAAGTGCGTTGCACTGTGTACTATCTATAGAATTATGAATAAACAAACCAACCCGTTTATAACTAGAAGGCCAACTTATCGCGCGCAAGTCACGTGTCCCATAGACTTTCTACATGGGCAAGATGGCGGAGTGACGCGATTTTTGAAGCTTCCGAACCAGGGGGGTGTCACTGCTGCCAGAGTGCAGCGATTTTTGCTCACCGGAAGAGCCTACAACTGGTTACATTATGGGCTACTTGGGAACTACAGTTAACCAATCACAGAGTAGTTCAAACGCGTCGTCACGGGATCGAGGTCAATAAAACAAGTTCATATGCATACGTCACAATGGCTCCCATTGTTCTCATAAGCGTGCTGAAATCTAGGACAGTGCGCAGGAAAATAGGCGCGATAGTCTACGCACTGCATAGCATTATCACTGCTTGTATTTCAATATTGAAAATCAAACATTAAGTGTAAAATCAAAAATTTTAGATTTTCACAGTGATAAATCTGAAACTGAAATAATTTGTAACTAATTCATTTAGTGTCTTTAATTAATTTATTGATTACTACATCACCTGCATATCAATTTATAAAAACTTACAATTAGGGAACATTACTTTGTAAATATTAGATGTTTTCATTATACTTTGTAAATATTATATGATTATACTTTGTACATATTGTATATAACTATGTGACATTATTCAATGAGACATTTCTTATATTGTTATCCTCAATACCCTTGTTAAGGGTGAAAGGATATTAATAAATTTCATTTCATTTCATTTCATTTCATTTCAGCATGATGATTGGTCAAGTATTTCTAGGTCACTACGCGATGACGTAGAGAAGTAGGCTATGGGAGCTTCAAAAATCGGTTCACTCCGCCATGTTGCCCATATACAAAGTCTTTGGGACACGTGACTTGCGCGCGTTAAGTGAGCCTTCTAGTTATAAACGGGTTGGTTTGTTTATTCATACTTCTATGTTCCGAACACTACTTCTCTACGTCATCGCGTAGTGACCTAGAAAGACTTGACCAATCATCATGCTATGAAGTGCGTAGACTATCGCGCCTATTTTCCTGCGCGCTGTCCTAGATTTATGAGAACAATGGGATCCATGGTGACGTATGCATATGAACTTGTTTTATTGACCTCGATCCGGTGACGACGCGTATGAACTGCTCTCTGATTGGTGTATGTAGTTCCCAAGTAGCCCACAATGCAACGTAGAGAAGTAGTGGTTCCGGTGACCAAAAATCGCGGTCACTCTGGCAGAGTGACACCCCCTGGTACTATCCATAGAAGTAGTATATAAATAACTAGAAGAGAATCTACGCACTGCGCGCTAATTTTCCCATAGCCTTAACACGCAGCAAACATGGCCGGTTAGGGAAACTTCATGGACTGGCTAACATGGAATGCTGGGTATTTTGTAGTCTATGATCTAAGACCCGCGATCGCATGCTAAAAATAATCCCACCACCCATAAACGAGAGAGATCTGCACAACAGCAGTGATGGCTGCCAGCCGAGGCCTCGTGAGCAGCGATCACTGATGTTACGCAGACCTCTCTCGTTGGTCGCGCTATGTTCAGCATGCGATCGAGGGTCTCGATCCTAGACTAAACGTATCCCAGAATTCCATGTTAGCCAGTCCATAAAAGTTTCCAAGATTAGCGCGCAGTATGACCCCCCTGGTACTATCAAAGACGCTTAATGGAAAGACCGACCACTGGACAATTTTCTTGTACAAAGTGAATGGGCAGCGCGCGATGTCCTCAGTTAATGCGCGCAATTACAGTCCTGACGTCACAATGCAAATTGCACAGGGGGTTCCCCACATATTTATTGTTGCAGTTGTTGTTGTTGCTGCTGGCTTAATGTGAATGACTCGGCTATTTTTAGCCTAGCAACAACACTATTTTTGGAAATAAATCAGCTGACTAAGCGCACCGATTTTATAATGCGCACACATACGCAGTTATCATTGGTCAATTATTCCACAAAGCAGTATCATGTTGGGAAGAACAAAATCGATTGGTTTGTCGGTGCGTATATTCCAGACAGTGTGCGTGATAATATGCAAATATCCAAATATGCCATTGCCTGTTTATTGTGCACGTTCTAGATCTGTGAATTTAACAATTCTTTATTTAGAAAATGTGAGTGAAAATCTCTAAAAGCTATCGACTATAATTTTACAATGTTTTTCTCTTCTCAAGAACAATATTTATTTGACATAAAGACATATCCCTATAGGTTACTAAGGTCGCCACTAAAGCTCTTGGTCAATCTTCATACTAGCCTAATTTGCCGAGTTTTAGAAAGATCGGTCTAATCTTTATTTAAAAAAAAAATCATACTAAAGAATGGAACTGAATTTCCAAAAAAGCCATCGACTATAATTTTAAAATGTTTTTTTATTAATAAAAATGACACAAATACAGTGATGTAATAAATTTCATATGGTTACTAAGCTCTAGGCTTAAGCTCGATTTGAATCTTCATTCTGTTTGAAGGAACATCGCTGCGCGACCGCCAGTGAGCTGTCTTGTAATTCTACAGTCTTTGGTACTATCTCATTTGTTCGCGCGCAAGTACGCGTGCGCGCGTTAGTGCGCAACAATAGCGTCTTTTCGCTCTGCGACGGGAGTGTGGCTACAACGCTAATCTTAGCGGGGGGTCGCACTCAGAGCGAAAATTTCCGCGTAGCGGCCAAACCTAGGACGGTATTTGACCGAATTAACGTCGGTCGTAGAGCCGCTACGCGGGTACGTGATCAGCCAATCAGAGCGCTTGGACGGCGAGGCTCGCTGCCTCACGTGTTTCATGCACTGATTCGTACACACGCGCTGCATGCACAGTATGCTGTGATTTGTACTGCCTATACCGTATGCTTATAGTACATTATGCATGATAAATGGAACGAGTGAAACTCCCGCGTATTCAGAATTGCGAAACTGCAAATAGATCGCGACGGTAGCCAGAGTACGGGGACGGTCACAGCGGATTTAAATCCCCCGTCGCCGCACATGCGTCGCAGAGCGAAAAGACGCTTTTTAAGCGCGGCTACGCTTAATAGACAATGTTATAAGCGTCTTTGACTTTAATCATGAATCTTGTTCATGTGCAGGATTAACGAAATTGATCAATTGCTCAATATTCCAAACATTTTAGCCCTTTGTATTAGTTATAGATAGTTTGTGATCAAAATAATTGATGTGGAATATAAAGCAAATAATCACCTTTTGGTTTCAGGCGATGGCAAACTGTCACTTCCTCGGCGATCTGAATGTATACGCTATCTTTCCTCAGCTTCGCTTCGGAAATATAGCTACATCCAGATCGCCTCGGAAGTGATTGTTTGTCCCATCACCTTCACCGACGGTAATTATTTGCTTAATACTTCTAACAAACTGGCACCTATTTGTGCTATGCTTCTCCCAATGTACGCCACAAAAACATTAACCATGACATTTACCAAGTAAAATGCCCTTGATCGTGTAATACTGTATTATACCCATAATGATTAACGTAAATACTTTAAATAGAGGATTTTTCAAAGAACATAACAACATAACTGTACCATATTATATTTTCGGTTTCTTCCATTCTTACTGTGGCAAATTTCTGAAGCAATTTGGCATGTTTTCCTTAGTTTCCCTAGACCTCATTATATAAGATAAATGTGAACAAATAAGTGCAATATCGTTTTTTAGAGCGTCATAGTTACACGTTGCAGTCAATTGTGTTGATTTAGGAGTCAGACCCAGTTAATTTGGCTAAGCTACCGTTTCATACCCCTTTCCCGAATGTGTGCATGGCGAGGCCAGTCTCCCCGGACAAATCTGCCACGGCTTGACGAATCATGGCCTTCTTCAATTCATCCCCACAGACGAGCTGCCGTAGAGGGGGCTCTTCGGCGCAGATTAAACAGGTGACCAGCAACTCCGCGAAATCTTCAACCTTCATAACGGGTTTGAACAACATGTCTACGTCCATAAAGTAGCTGAGCTGCTGACGATCGATGTCGTGGACGGCGTCATCATCGAGTTCGTCTAATCGTTGCTTTATACGCTTCGAGGCGCTGTCGTGCATAGGAGTATTAATTGGCCCTACTTCAACCAGACATACTCTGCAATGATACATTTGGTTGACATCATGTCAATCACTGGTCAGCTTACATGTACATTAGATGACAACAGAAAAAGTCAAAGAGAACATGCCCACAATAGCATACCCTGCATGCTTCCATACAATAACTTGTCAGTGCCTTTCTTGTCCTAATGATTGTTTGGCTTTTCTGACATAGCAGGCGCTCAGCTTGGGCAAAGGTGCATTGTTCATTTTATAAGTAACTTAGTTATGATTGACAGATGAAATCACAAGCAAAATTTCACTCTGGGGACATTTGGGCGTTCCCGATGTGAGTTTTCAAGCTGATTTCTTGTTTTAATAACCTTTTCATTGAGAAAATGATTGTTACAATCGGAATCCACGTGAAAAACTATACCTGATAGTCTAAAATTCATTTTTAAGTGATTTCCATGTCATAGAACCTTCAACATTCACCATTTACAGAAACATTTGAACATACATTTCTTTATAACGAAATAGAAAGCAAGAACGCGAACACCTGGTCCATGTTTATATCGTTAATACGTATACATTAATGATGATATCTGATATTCCGCTAGCATGGGTAAAGTTCTAAGTTTTGTCGATTTTGAAAAGGTTACCATACATTATAGATATTTTATTTTCACTACATGAAACTAAAGGACATTTTAACTAATAAGTATTATGAATACCTGATGTTGTACGCCTTCACCTCTGCTGCAAGTGCCTCGAAGTAGCCCTCCAAACCAAACTTAGACGCGGTATATAGTCCAAAGTATGGTAACGCTACAAGATTAAATAATAATCGTTTAATGGTACACAGTGGGTTCTGTAAACTTTGTTATAAACTGTACATTTGTATTACATCGTTCTCCTTAAAATATGCAAATTCTCGAAAAATCCTCAAAAGGAAATTATGGCTTACACCCTGGTTCAGAGGGTAAAAACGATAAAGAACTTGGGCTTTACAGGGTTAAAGGAATACATCTACACTGTTGGTCATAATTTTGGAATATTTCGTTTTCGAGATCAAACTTCATTCCTTTTCCCTATTTTTGCGCCCAATGAACCATTTTAGACTAAAAATAATGATTATATAATGTTTCCAAACTACCAATGTATAATACATGGTTGAATGGGTTTGCATTTATTAATCAAGCCTCTTGTTTTGAGCGTTGAAGGGCAGGATCTTTCATGATGGGCCCCTTTCCTTCTCCAAAGGGTATGTCCAGCAAGTCATCATTATGTGTCAATTTTCAGCGTTGGCTTTAAAACTTTCAACCAAAATTGGCACAGAGGCTCTCTAGGCTATACTCCGGCCAACGCATAGAGTTATGGTCCAACGCCATTGCCTACACGCCAAACGATGCTTGTGCTCCACCAGGAAGGGGTGTCAACAAGCAATGTCCACTATTTCGTTGAAACATCGCAGGTTAGGATCTGTAAAATCCTCAGACGTCATCGAGAGGAGGGGCAATTAAGGCTACGGGAATCTCTAGGACGTCCACAATTGACCACCAGGATAAATGGTCGCAGAATGCTTAACCTGTGCCATAGAAACCGGTAATGCCAAAATGGAGCCTTCGCCGTCTATGAAGAAAACACTATGGAATCAACGTTTTTAGCCAAACTGCAGATCGGAGATCCCTCTAACATGGTTACCGAGCAAGAAAAACTACCATGTATCCACTCCAATCCATGCAACCGACATTTACCGGACGTCCCTGGACTAGGGAGTACAGAAAATCGCCGCCTGGACAATCGTGATATGTCATCTGAATGGGTAAGAGCCATACGACCCTTGGGCCGTCACAACTTCAAGTCGTTTTGTGAATACAAACATCTTCGAGCTTCTCGTCACGTGATCGACGATCCCTTTGTCTTCCATCTGTCCGGTCAAGGATGTTATGGCTCGTACCCATTCAGATGACATATCACTAGTGTCCAGGCGGCATTCTTCTGGGCTCCCTAGTCCAGGGACGTCCGGTAAATCTCGGTTGCATGGATTGGAGTGGACACTTGGTAGTTTGTCTTGCTCGGTAACCATGTAAGAGGGATCTCCGATCTGTTGTTTGGGGCCCATCATGAAAGGTCCTGCCTTTCAAAGCTCAAAACAAGAGGCTTGATTAATAAATGCAAACCCATTCAACTATTTATTATACATTGGTAGTTTGGAAACATTATATAATCATTATTTTTAGTCTAAAATGGTTCATTAGGCGCATAAATAGGGAAAAGGATTTAAGTTTGATCTCGAAAACGAAATATTCCAACATTATGACCAACAGTGTAGTTCAGTTTGGTATTGAGGGCGCTTCAAAAATGTACATTTTCATGAATAACTAACTGCCAACATTTGAAAGAGCACATAATTTGAATACAGAATCAACTTTATTTGATCAAACAGCTGAAATATATATTAGCAGAATAGATGTTGGGAACCAATTGTTATTCAATGAGTCAAAAAATAATATTTAAAAATGCTATACAATTTTGAAAATTTACCGAAATGATTTTAACATTAATTTCGATGATCTCTCTATTGAATAATTATATAAAACAAACATCACATTCACATTTGTTGATAACAAAATGGTTGAAACTTGAGGTGTGTGGACAGCGCCCTCTTCTGTTAATGGTTGTTTTTTAATGGAAATTATATTTTAATTCTATTCAATCATTTGTGATAATTTGCAAGTATTTATAACTACATTATAATTCTGTTTGACCAAGACTGTAATATCCCTTTATTATGAAAGATGACATGAAGTGTGAAACTGACCTATCTTTCCAGCGATGCTGGATATGGTGATAATTCTTCCCGTGCGAACCCTCTTCATGTGTGGTAAGACGGCTTGGGTAAGTCGTATGGTACCGACAAGGTTCACACCGAATACTTTGTCCAGAACCTTCCGCGTTACTAGTTCGGGAACGTCCACGCTAATCACGCCAGCGATGTTGACTTCACAGCGAAAAAACAGAAGAAGGAAGTAGAATTGCACAATTAAAAGTGTTTAGATATTTTGCACAATTTGGATATTTGCTGCATTAATATAACCTTAGACTTAACTGCGTCTTGGGTGTCGTTCAAAATATCTATTTTTTATCAAACGCTATGTTTATTTGCTTGTTCAAATATTGTTTGGATAATGTATGTATTATGTTTTTATAAAAGAGTCCACAAAGAATAATCGTAACAATGCTTACGTAAAATGTCGATTCTTCCATACGTTGTGATGACTCCATCAACGACACTGGTGATGTTGTCATCCTTCGTGATGTCCAACTCTCTGATGAAAACCGTCTTGTCGAGGGCGTCTCCAACGGCAGCTTCTAGGTCAGCTTTCCTGGTCAGGGAAGTCACGGTTGCAATGACGACGAATCGCTTTTGAGGGTCGAGGGCGAGACGCACAGCGGTGGCGAGTCCGATACCAGACGAGCTGCCAGTCACGAGAACGATTTGGCGAGACATGGTACTGTTGATCTTCGTCGTCGTAATCTAAACACAGAATAATGAGGTACGGAGCAATGCTGATATTATGTTTTGGCCTCTGTCAACAAGAATGATGAGCATAGTACATGATTATTGTAAAGAATGTAGGCCATAAGAAAACAAAACATTAATTGAAATTAGCAGAACAAAATTAAAAGTTTCATCAACGTTAACATAACTTGTCCTTGTATAAAAACTTAAATATGCTATAGATTTATCTCAGGTGCTCAGACTTCACACTTAGCCAGAGCACAATAGTATTATATAGTTTGGGGTTTAGAGGGCGCTTTAAAAATAAGCATGGTGGCTTAGCGGTTAGAGTGTCCGCCTCATGCACGGGAGGTCCCGGGTTCGAACCCAGACCGGGTCATATCAAAGACTTTAAAAATGGTACCTTCTGACTTCTAGCCAGACACTCGGCATTTATAGAATGGAGAAGGGAAAGTTAATCACACGAGTTACCAGAGGACTAGCCCCCTTCTGTAACTTTCGCTACATTTAGTAGACGTGTGGCCTACGGCTATTGAAACGGAGATAGGCGCTGCCTTATGTGCCAATATTGGTACGGGAAAGACTTTAACTTTAACTTAAAAATAATTAAGTTGTGAGGTAATGAAAAACCAAGTGTAATATTTGAATGTGCACAATACTTAAAAAGGCAATAACCATTATTTAATAAAAATCGGTTAAGAAACAGCTAATAAGAATATCCATACAAATTTCAGATTAGAATAAATGCTGGGGCCCGACATTTATTCCAATCGGAAATTAATTCTTAAGCGTACACATTGTACTAAATCTACCAATAAAGCTTTTAAAATTGTTTTTTATGATATCCTTTGCCCTCTTTTGTTAAGGGCTGTTTGACAAAAAAAGAATTTGTTGATTATGTTCTTTTTGCTATCTTTTAAGCATTGCTGATTTATAACTATTAGTTTTGTAATGTGAACGTACAAGTTTTACTTAAAATCAGTTGACCACTGTATACCCATTAAAGGGATAGTTGAGTTTTGGTAAAGAGAGTACAGTTTCGGTCAAAATGAATTTTAGTAACCAACACCTGCACCATTACATTACAAACTAAAAGTTATAACTCCACCATGCTCGAAAGGAATACAAAATGACAAATGACTAAGTAAAAAGCATGTTATCATTAAAAAATAGCCGTTCAAACTCAAGAGGGCGCTCTCTAAACACTCATTAGTTTTAACCATTTTAAATAAAATATTGTACATGTGATGCTTTGTTCAGATAGTGATCAGATAGAGAGATAATCAACAACTATTTAAAAACCTTTTTTGTACTTTTTTGAAAAGAGGAAGCAAACAAGTAATTAACGGCTCGTTCAAAATTATCGAATAATTGTGGGGCCCCACAAATATTACAAATGGTTATGTTTATGGATATTTCAGCCATTTCTGATGCGATTTTGATCAAAAAAGTTTATTCTGCCATTAAAATTGTATGCTCTTTCAATTTTAACACTCAGTTTTTCATAATCTCACTAACTAAATATTTTGTGTAGCGCCTTTTATACCAAAACTCAACTATCCCTTACTATCGCGTTATGTCAATGTTCAATTCGTCTAATCATGATGCGTGGGATTTGCTGTTTGTAGGTATTTCTATCTATTTAACCATTTGCGTGATCTTGAGAATGATTTAGCGAGACATGGTACAGCTAATCGTTGTCCAAATCTACACATAGATTAATGAGGAACAGAACAGTGCTGATATGTTTAATATGTCTTCGTCAAAAATAACTAACTCTGGTGAGCGTCTTGCGAAGATAAAAACATTAAAACAAATAATAATACGAATTAAGTGTTACTTAACATGATTATACAATAACCAGGCGCGCCGGAAGCAGTTTTGGATTGGGGGGGGGGGGGGGCAAAACCTCAAGGGGGCTCACCATTTGTCTGTGTAGGGGCTCATGCCCAACCACACTCTGGATTGCCAACTTTGAGCCAGATGTGAGAGTGAGACATTGCGAGGGAGCGAAGCGACTGAGCGGGGGGAGGGTGTGGGAGGGGGGTGTCCCCCCTCCCACGGTAGGGAGCTTTTGCATTTTTGGACTTGAAATTGTGCAATCTGGTGCATACCTAGATAGGAAATTCGGCTGTATTTGGGAAAGCGGGATATGATTTGATTGACCAGCAGGGGCGGATCTAGCTTTTTGCTAAGGGGGGGGGGGGTTGACCCAATGACGATGCGGAGCATCGTCCATGAGCCGCGAAGCGGCGATTTTTTTTTGCCATTTTGAACCCTCTTAAGTGATGTCTTATTGCTAAGGGGGGTTTTGACCCAATGACGATGCGGAGCATCGTCCACGAGCCGCGAAGCGGCGATTTTTTTTTGTTGCTATTTTGAACCCTCGTAAGTGATGTCTTTTTTGCTAAGGGGGGGGGGGGGGGGGGTTTGACCCAATGACGATGCGGAGCATCGTCCACGAGCCGATTTTTTTTGCTATTTTGAACCCCCGTAAGTGATGTTTTCTACATCACATTTTCACTTGGCAGCCCAAGGGGGGGGGGGGGGGGGGGGGGGGGTTAAACCCCCTAACCCCCCCCCCCCCCCCCCATAGATCCGCCACTGACCAGGAAGTTTTAATTTAATTGTATGATTTGGTATCGTTGTGTGACATCAAATAGATGCTCAACTCTTTGCAATTGGTTGTGTAATTCATATACAATGCAATAAATTACCACCACTTACGGAACCATTATGGCCTCATGGTTCCGTACGCGCCGAACATCTGCGAGTGCGCCAATTCAATTTACGCGTCCGTTTGGAGACAATACAATCACGGACGATTCGTTCGTCTTAGACAAAAGGTAGTCTTCGTATGCAGACCCGTGAACACATGTTGTAGTATAATTGTTGTATACGTTTCCCAATTTATCAACACTTCGTCAGTTTTTGCACCTGTCAACAAAGTTACTATAACGCACTGTTATATGTGTACCTTACTACTTTCACATGGATTCAAAATGAAGCGAAAGACTAAAACATATTTGTTTTCAGAAGGAACCATTATTGAAGTATATTTCAAAATGATTAATACACAAATCAAATAATACATAATACAATACTCCACGGACATGATGGAGTAAGTTGGAACGTATGATATGGTTCAAGAGAAATATCATCACACATAGTCACGCTCAGTCATACAAATACAATATAGTCCCATTCACAATCACCCAACCGTATTTTGTTTATTTACTTATTTTATTTTTTATTTATTGGTATACGTTTAAAACTGATCAGCAGCAGTGCTGACAGGATCAGTGTACATTCAAATCATACATATTATAAATAATACCATATACTAAAGTAATTGCTACATTCGAATTCAAACATTATTATGAAGAGTACAAAAATATCACTATAACATAAACAAAGCTATACCCTACACACAAAAACGTATATCAAATCATTGTGCGTGATTCAAAACTATATAAGTGGTATAAAGGAATTCAAAACAATGCATGTTCATAACTAATATTACCTAATTCATTATGAGTATATATCTAAATAACTAATTACAAGAATATTAATCTAAATGTATGTTTAAATACTTCAATTATGCACATACATACATGCATCATATTACATAAAGAAATAATCTAAGTGCTCTTTTTTGAACAAACTCGATTGCGTTGGTTTCAGAATCAGTAATTGAGGTATGCCAAACTGGACCCGCACGGTATCAGTAACATTAAGCAAAAATGCCAGCGTTGCGTTTTAATATATTTTTCACGTAGAAAACAAATAATTGACAAACTAATAAATGTTTACCCCAAAACACACACAACAACATAAACCATAATTATGCAACATTATGTATGATCCAACAACACACAGCCAATAATGAGTCCCGAGGGAGCGAAGCGCCTGAGGGCTGGGGCAGGGAGGGAGGGGGAGGGTTTGGGAGGGGATATCTCCCTCCCACGGTAATAAAGATTTTGCATTTATGGACTTGAAATTGTGCAATCTGGTGCATACCTAGATAGGAAATTCGGGCTTAAGATTAACTGTATCTAGGAAAGCGTGTTATAATTTGCTATATTTTTCATGAAGTAAACAAATAATTGACGCACTAATAAATATGCACCCAAACTCACACATAAATATTGTATTTAGTGTCATACATAGTTCCAACATAAACCATAATTATGGCGCATGTATGATCCAACAACATGGCCTGGGTTGAACGATGAATCCCGAGGGAGCGAAGCGACCGAGGGCTTGGGCAGAGCCAGAGGGGGAGGGTTTGGGAGGGGGTATCCCCCTCCCACGGGGAAGATTTTGCATTTATATACTTGAAATGGTGCATTTTGGTGCACTGCATGCCATACCTGTGAAGGAAATTTAGAATCCGAGTTTTAAAAAAAATAATAAAATGTCCATGCTCATCAGATGTTTACAACAAACTGAGATAATCTGTTCGCGCGCGAAGCGCGCAGCGAAAATTGAAAATGGATGTATAAACTAGTTTTTAAACGTAAGCTCATACATTTGATTGTGTCTTTCCCACTCTTTTTTTTGTTTTTGGAGGGGGGGGGGGGCTTTTTGGGGGGGCAAAATTGCGTTTTGCCCCCCCACTTTTTGGATGGGGGGGGGGGGGCGGCCGCCCCCCCTGCCCCCCCCCCCCCCCACTTCCGGCGCCTATGACAATAACACTATGACATCAAACATCTTATACTACAAACAAAATAAGCCGACCGAGATAAATTGCAATTTTACCAAATTAACGAACCTGTAACCGTTGAATCAAATTAGCTGCATATGTCACAATGTCTTTATAATGGATCGCTAAGCTCAGACAAAACTGCAGCAGTGTAGATATCTCATTGAGTCGTTACACTTGTCATGACCTTGTCTCAGACTTTGACTCTTTGGTAAACACTGGCTGTACTAACAAGGGGATCTAAACACTGACATATTTGCTTACCACTCTACTAGCTTATTCCTTTTCTATCACTTGTTGTTGTTTATAAATAATAGAAATAATCAATACTTTTGAGACTATCATCTGTATTGACTGACCACTGGATACCACCAGGGGGGGGGGGGGTTGACCCAATGACGATGCGGAGCATCGTCCATGAGCCGCGAAGCGGCGAATTTTGTTTGCTATTTTGAACCCCCGTAAGTTATTTTTGTTTCCCCTTTTTTCACTGATACATTTTCACTTGGCAGCCCAAGGGGGGGGGGGGGGGGGGGAGGGTTAAACCCCCTGAACCCCCCCCCCCCCCAGATCCGCCACTGACCACTGACATATAGCAGCAGGCATCAACAACATTGGTTACGTATTCCGCTTTTATTAAAGGGGAAGGAACTCCTAGCCTTTTGACTTACTGGATGTGATGAGAGCATAACTCTGTCATTTCTAGTCACTTATGTCCTCATGAATATTCCCAATAATGAAAATGATCAATATTTTATGGCCCACTGTCGTCTGCTTTCAATGCCAACAGGAGGCGGCCTTTTCTTCGGAGAACACAATAGCGGGTTACGATAATGCTATTGTCATGATTGTGTTCTCCCCCTAGTTGAAGAAATGGCCGCCTCCTATGGGCATTTAGAGCAGACGACAGTGGTCCATAAAATATTGATTATTTTTGTAATCGGGAATATTCATGAGGAAATAAGTGACTAGCAATGATAGTAGTTATGCTCTCATCACATCCAGTATTAAGTCAAAAGGATAAGGGTTAATTCCCATTTAATGCACGGTCAGATGACGTTTCATGCGGTATCGGTGAAAAAAAACATGGCAACCTGCAGTGGTCAGTAAACAGATAATACTAATAGTGGTCTCACAACATTGATTATTTCCATTATCACTGATAGTGATACCCAAGGGGAAGTTATAAAACTAGGAATGACAGGAATAATGCACTGAGTAACTGCAACCGAGCTTGCCAACGTTTTACTTCGCTTTAACTATGCGCCCGGGCCCCGTTTCAAGAAAGGGTTTTTTATCTCCGTAAGTACACAACCTTGACCTTTACGACAACATGTGTTGTATGAAAGCGTCCTTGTCATTATACTTCGAACCTTGTACATCCGTGTGTCCGTATATCAGTCACAGTCACGTGACAGTTAAAGGGGACCACCAGGCAAATAACAACACATAATTGTATGTTTTGGTATCGTTGTGTGACATCAAATATATGCTCAACTCTTTGCAATTGGTTGTGTAATTCATAAACAATGCAATAAATTACCACCACTTACGGAACCATTATGGCCTCATGGTTCCGTACGCGCCAAACATCTGCGAGTGCGCCAATTCAATGTACGCGTCCGTTTGGAAACAATACAATCACGGACGATTCGTTCGTCTTAGACAAACGGTAGTCTTCGTATGCAGACCCGTGAACACATGTTGTAGTATAATTGTTGTATACGTTTCCCAATTTATCAACACTTCGTCAGTTTTTGCACCTGTCAACAAAGTTACTATAACTCCCTGTTATATGTGTACCTTACTACTTTCACATGGATTCAAAATGAAGCGAAGGACTAAAACATATTTGTTTTTCAGAAGGAACCATTATTGAAGTATATTTCAAAATGATTAATACACAAATCAAATAATACATAATAGTGGATGTGGTGTGGAAACATTGGTAGAGCGCGCGCTTTCCAATCGTGAGATCCCGGGTTCGAACCCAGCCCACCGCGTTTGTCCTTCGGCAAGACAATTTATCCACTATTGCTGCTCTCGACCCAGGTGTATAAATGGGTACCCGGAAGGATGGGAACGTGTTTCCTTAGCACTGTGCGCGTCTAATAGGCGACTTGCTGGAATACCCCCCAGGGAGTGGGAAATGTGCACTTAATGTGCAGGATTGATTGCAGTGTGTATCCGTTGACCGGGGTAATAATATTGTAAGCGCTGTGATATAGTTTACTATGAATAGCGTAGCTAAATGCCTAATATTATTATTATTATTATTATAATACAATACTCCATGGAGTAAGTTGGAACGTATGATATGGTTCAAGACAAAATATCATCACACATACATATCATGTCACGCTCAGTCATTCAAATACAATATAGTCCCATTCACAATCACCCAACCGTATTTTATTTATTTACTTATTTTATTTTTTATTTATTGGTATACGTTTAAAACTGATCAGCAGCAGTGCTGACAGGATCAGTGTACATTCAAATCATACATATTATAAATAATACAATATACTAAAGTAATTGCTACATTCGAATTCAAACATTAATGAAGAGTACAAAAATATCACTATAACATAAACAAAGCTATACCCTACACACAAAAACGTATATCAAATCATTGTGCGTAATTCAAAACTATATAAGTGCTATAAAGGAATTCAAAACAATGCATGTTCATAAATAATATTACCTAATTCATTATGAGTATATTTCTAAATAACTAATTACAAGAATATTAATCTAAATGTATGTTTAAATACTTCAATTATGCACACACATACATGCATCATATTACATAAAGAAATAATCTAAGTGCTCTTTTTTGAACAAACTCGATTGCGTTGGTTTCAGAATCAGTAATTGAGGTATGCCAAACTGGAACCGCACGGTATCAGTAACATTAAGCAAAAATGCCAGCGTTGCGTTTCCCTTTAATCATATTACTACGGCCAGTGTTTACCAAAGTGTCAAAGTCTAAGACATGGTCATGAGTGCAACCACTAAATTTGATCTACATTTTGCTGCAGTGTGTTGGTCTGAGCTTAAAGGTCCACAATACTAACAGTCATCGTGACAAATAGAGCAAGTTATTTGATTCAACAGCTACAGGTTTGTTCCGTTGGTAAATTGCAATATATGTCCGTCTGCTTATTATTTTGGTTGTAGTATATTGTAAAGCGCTTTGAGGTCAATCAGGTCATACGTGTTAGTAATTAGTATTATTATTTGTATTGACGTGTGTGTTTTCTCCTCACGGTCACCAGTAGATGCGAGTCTTTTTGACACGGGTACATAACACATCAACATGGTTCCGTACCTCATTATTCTATGTGTAGATTTAGACCTTGAAAGAGCAGATCCATCGCATTATGAATATCGGAATGTAAAATTAACATCCTGCTCTGGCTAAGTGTCAAGTCTGCGACAAAGAGTTGTTGATTTAAGTTTGTATGTTTTTCTGAGCTGAACATTCACGTAATAGATAGGCAAATTACTGTAAACCAAGTCGGTACAAGTTCAAGTTTTTAAGTTGTTCTGGTTATCTGTGTTCATGATTTGTTTTCATATCGACTGCATTATTTACGATTAATTTTAATAAATCATGTATTATGCTCAACATTGTTGGCCCTTTCTGCTGACAGACTGAGGCACAACTTATCAACATTGCTCCGTACATCATTATTCTGTTTTTAGGTTTAGACGACGATCAACAATACCATGTCTCGCCAAATCGTTCTAATAACTGGCAGCTCGTCTGGTATCGGACTCGCCACCACGGTGCGTCTCGCCCTCGACCCTCAAAAACGATTCGTCGTCATTGCAACCGTGACTTCCCTGACCAGGAAAGCTAACCTGGAAGCTGCCGTTGGAGACGCCCTCGACAAGACGGCTTTCATCAGAGAGTTGGACATCACGAAGGATGACAACATCACCAGTGTCGTTGATGGAGTCATCACAACGTATGGAAAAATCGACATTTTACGTGAGTAAGCATTGTTATGATTTTTCTTTGAGTTAATTATAGCTGAGGAGCCCGGGGGTCACTCTAATACACAAGTGAATTAATTCTTGCATTAGTTGAATTATCGCGATACATTGACTCTCGACACCACTCAGAATGAATTCTTGCAATAATTGAATTCTTGCGACACATTGGCTCTTGACACCGCTGCGAACGAATTATTGCAATAATTGAATTCTTGCGACACATTGGGCCGTATGCATAAAACGTAGCAATTGCTTATAAGCAGTTGCTTCAAGCAAAAGCAAGAGCTTGTCAAGCAAAAGATCAAGTTCAAGCAATTGCTTAATTTCGTATGCATAAGCTTTTGCTTGTGCTGAAACATTTTGCTTACACTGCCTAAGCAATTGCTTACGTGTTGAACAAAGCATCGTAAAGGCCCAGTCCCATACTGACGATTTTCACGGCGAATCGCAACGATTTGACATTCGTCGAGAAAATCGCTTAGGTCGTGTTGCGTCGTGTTACATCGTATCGGTTCTTCCCCCAAAACCGTCGCGCATCGTGAAGAAAATTGTGAAAATCGCCGTCTTCAACTGTTCAAAACAATCGCCACGCCACAACGATTTTCACCAAAAATCATTGTATTTACCGTTGCATATTCGTGTCAAGTCGTTCCACATCGTTGCAATTCGTTGCGAGTCGTATCGCTTCGTTGTGAAGATCGCCGCTGTCCGTTTTTTAACTGACCATGGGCGTAGAGACTTACGTAATACCTATTCATCACGAGGGGGGTGGGGTGAATGAATAGATCATCCCCCTGTTGAAAGGTATCAATGACAGATCTACGCCCGGGGAACTGTCTCAAACAAGTCCGATTGTTCATATGGTGCACTGCCCTATTGTTCCATAAAAAGAATGAAAGGAAATCGTCGCGACATGGCGATAGTTTTGAACAGTCCCAAAACATTCGTTGTGCTAACACGATTCATGGCGTTCTTCGCGATGCGCAACGGTTCGCAGAACGAATTACAACGACTCGCAACGAACTACAACGACTCGCGACGACTCAAGCGATTTTCTCCACGAATGATAATTCGTTGCGAGTCACCGCAAAAATCGCCACTATGGGACCACAACTTTTTTTCTGCCACGATTTTCTACCGCAATGGTTAAGGACAAAAGAAGGACGAGCTGACTCGTCGAACAACGACGAAGAACGAATATTCGTCTTGACTCGCCGTACAATTCTTCCCAATTCGTTGTTAAATCGAGTCGATTCGTTCTACTAAATCGTTGCGAGCCGTTGCGAGTCGCCGTGAAAATCGTCAGTATAGGACTGGGCCTTTACGGTTGTGCGAACATCGCACTGCATGACAACAAAGTGGATTCGTAGTGTATGCAAACGTCGTGTAGTCCCTTGCATAGCAGCTTTCCCTGGTCGTGCCCGACCTGGCAACAGTATTTTTCTTACGCAAATATTTTCAAATCATGAACAAAATTGCCTACATGGATATAAATGTCTAAAATAACAGCCATTTGATTAAATATGTAATCACAACATAACCTCTGGAACCAGGAGTTCTAAATCATCCTGAAACGGTATGAAAACTTGATTCTAAAACGCGAATGTCCTTAGTAAGCAAGAGCTCAAGCTGGTCTGGAGGTGCTTGAAAAAACGCAAGCAATTGCTTACCAAGACAAGTAAAAGGTTCGTTTTATGCATACGGTTTAAAGCAATTGCTCGTTTGGTTAGCAATTGCTTACGAGCAGTAAGCAATTGCTTGTGCTTGTAAGCAAAAGCTTTTGCTTGCAAGCAATTGCTTGTTTGTGTGCATACCGATTCAAGCAAAATGCTAGCACAAGCAATTGCTTGTTTTTATGGATATGGCCTATTGGCTCTCTACACCGCTCAATAAATAAATTCTTGATATCAAGAATTCAATTCAAGTCAATATATTTGTTTGTAAATATATTTTTGTTAAATATATATTATTTTGTAAGTATATTTTGTATAAATATATATTATTTTGTAAGTACGGTATATATATATTTTGTTATAAATATATTTTTGTTAAATATGTATTATTTTGTGAAAATATACATATTTATTTTATCGATATATTGTTAGATATATAAATTGTTGAAAATATATATTTCTATTTTGTTACACATATATTTGGTTGATGTATATATTAATATATAACTTGAGATACATATATATATCGGAAATAATATCGCTAATGATATTCGCTTGTCTCGCAATGTAAAACTAGGAATCTAAACGATCACGACGTTTCGTATGCTACTGCAATACTTTGTCAAATGATAATATCGATGTTGTTGTTGTTGTTTAGTTTGGTGGCAATCAGTCAAATCTGACTATTGTTGCCAATTGCTTTTCTATTGATTTCATCTTCACATATTTTAAAAGTATTATACAATTTTATATATCATCAACAAATTATTTATATGGCACCGCTAAAAATATTGCGATATTTCATTTTTTTTTCTTTTCTCCTACCTTATTATGAATATTACTTTTATATACAAAAATATAACAATTTTCCTTATTTCAATAACAAAGCCCACCTCTCACATCGGGACTCCCGCCACATATGTGGAAGTGGGCCTCTTATGGTCAAAACGATCCTCTTACAACACGTAATTATAATAGTATAATAATAAAGCGAAATCAAACAAAACAAATATATTCATAAATAAACACTATTTTAAAGCTACTAATGAATTATCGCAATATGCATTTTTTGTTTCCTACTTCTTAATAAAGTAATTCTTAAACAAATTAGTGCAAACATTCAGTGGGCTTATTTTGTGCATGTTAGTGCAAATACATAATACATGGTATACCTTTGTCTTCTGAAATAATCATAATACAATACAAAATAAACAAAACTCACTCCTACTACATGTATGTCTGGTGCCTGCTCTCACATTGGGACTCCCGCCACTGATGTGTAGCTTGGCATCAACATAATTATACATACTCGACAATATTGTATGATATTAACTGAATTATACAAACAAACAAAAAAACAAACAAAAACATGTAGCGACATAACTTTGTCTTCTTTTTTCCACTTCACTTACAAACTGAAATAATCATAATACAATACATATTTATATATGATTGCTTTTATATATTAGTGTATGGCCTGTATAAAGAGGCACTACTGCACCCGCAGCTTGTACCTCTATCATACAGGCTCATATAGTTATGCATTTTATTGACTTATGCATTTAATATTCTTATACAAAATACAAGGGTACTAATACCACTAAAAAATAGTGTTTTTCTATCTATCTTGGCCTGTACAAAGAAGCACTACTGCACCCGCAGCTTGTACCTCTATCATACAGGCCTATTTAATTATACATTTCATTAACTTATGCATTTATTTTTCTTTATATAAAAACAAAAATACTAATACCAAAATAAATAGTATGTTTCTATCCGACTTCTAAAGGCTTGTATGGTAAAACACTGCTGCCCCGCAGTTTGTGCTCATATCATACTCCCCTTTCAATTAATACATGTACATACGTTTACATAACAACACCCTTTATACTACTTTATATATAATTACTTTTATATATTAATGTATGGCCTGTATAAAGAGGCACTACTGCACCCGCAGCTTGTACCTCTATCATACAGGCTCATATAGTTATGCATTTTATGGACTTATGCATTTTTATAATCTTCTTATGCCCTGTATGGCCTGCATAAAGAGGCACTACTGCACCCGCAGCTTGTGCCTCTGTCTTGCAGGCTCATAAAGTTATGCATTTTATTGGCTTATACATTTAATATTCTTATACAAAAACAAGGGAAATGATACCAACACAAATAGTGTGTCTCTATCTATCTTGATCTGTACAAAGAAGCACTACTGCACCCGCAGCTTGTGCCTCTATCATACAGGCCTATTTAATTATACATTTTATTGACTTATGCATTTAATTTTCTTAATAATAAAAAAAAAAAGTAATAATAATAATAATAATACTAATACCAATATAAACAGTGTGTTTACAATACAAAATACAATACAAAATAAACAGAACTCTCTCTTACTATGTCTGGTGCCTGCTCTCACAACGGGACTCCCGCCACGGATGTGTAGCTTGGCATCAACATATATACATACTAGACAATATTGTATGATATTTAACTAAATTATAAATAAACAAAACATGTAGCAACACAACAATCAAAGTGATACAATAATCACGCCTACTCATACAAAACTCAACACTGTATCATTAGTTTAATTAAATTATAGCGACAAGTCCATCAAAACTTTACAAAACTCACTCCTACTATTTATGATCCATATATATACATAATATTGATTCAAAAGCCTACAAAACGAGCCGTCCTATTTACAAATCGCACAAGTGCTCTTTGGGTAGTAATATCACCACTTTTTAATAATTCCTTTATATCTTCTCCTTCATTTATACCCGTTTCAATTATGAGCATAGCTCTTTCTATCATATATTGTGGGCATACTACTAAAAAGTGATGTACAGTTTCCATTACCTGACATCTCTCACAAAAACCATTCTCATGAAAGCCCAGTCTATACGAGTCATAATTCAAACCTATTACTCCTAATCGTAAACGTCTTATTATTTTCTCTTCCTTCCTAGGAAGGGAAGTTCTAAATTTAGTGGGAAGACGAGGTAATACATGTTTCAATAATGCATGTGATGTTGACCATTTCTCCTGCCACACTTTGAGCATATTATTACTCAATTCATGTTTTGCTTCTTCCAAAGTTTTCTTACTAAATATCTTTATAGGGCCATTAATACCAGATTTTGCGCACTTATCTGCCATCTCATTTCCTTGGATGCCGCAGTGGGCAGGAATCCATTCAAAAGCAATATTACAATTCTTATACTTTAAGTGGGTTAGAAGCATCAAAATTTCTTTAACCATATTATCATCTTTTATATTGCGTATTGCTAAGAGACCACTCAAAGAATCACTCAATATTACAACACCAACATGCAAGTTATCTAATTGGTCCACCCATGTTAGAGCTAATATAATTGCGGCTAATTCTGCTTTGAACGATGATGAAGAGTATGAGAGGCGTTTACTTTCTTTATATGAGAAGGCTGGAACCCAAAAGGCTGCTGATGAAGTGACCTGTCCAGGGACGTGCGAACCGTCTGTGAATATATGGAGTTCAGAATGCCATTTAGTTTGTATTACTTCTTTACTACATTGTAACATATAGTGTGGATTATCATTTCTATTTATATATTGTTTTAATTCTAATGAAATGTTTGGGACGGCAAGTGTCCATGGTGGTACATGGTGAACAGAAAGGGATTCCATGTCCTCTATCTTTATTTCCAAAGTTCTATATCCAAAAGGTTTATTACAGGCCTTCGCTTGTAAGTACTCAAACTGCCAACAGGGTTGAATATGTAGTAATAAAGGGTGAAACTTTATTCTACTTATTGAACATTTAAATTTATCTACTAACATTTGCCTTCTCAAATCAAGTGGTGCTTCTCCTGTTTCTGCTTGAAGTGCGTCTAAAGGCGTGAGGGGGAGGGCTCCCATACAAATCCTTAACGATTGATATTGAATAGTATTCAATCCTTTCTTAACACTCTCGGAGGCGCTATCGTATGCCTCACACCCATAGTCCAATAATGATCTAATATATGCACGGTATACCATCAACAAAGACTTTGAGGAACTGCCCCATTTTGTCCCTGAAAGACATCTCAATATATTTATTTTATTTTTGCATCTCTTTATAACATTTTCTACATGAGCATGCCATGTAAGTTTACTATCAAACAATATACCAAGAAATTTATGATTCAATTTAAAAACTAAATCTACCCCATTCACCTGAATAACAGGGAACTTAGGGCTAACCTTCTTAGTAAAGAGTAGTGGGGTAGTTTTCAACAAGGAAAGGGATAAACCCCATTTCTTAAACCACACATTAAGATAATTTAAATACTCTTGAACTTTTTTTGCCATAAACTTAACGTTGTTGCCTGCAATCCAAATTACAATATCGTCAGCATACATCAAAATCCCCACATGTGGGTTCACAGGTATATCTGACATCATAATATTAAATAAAAGGGGGCTTAGGATACTTCCCTGTGGAAGTCCCTTACGTAACTTCTTTGTTTCTGAACATTGATTATTTATACGAACTTGATACGACCGGTCTGTAAGGTAATTGTGCAAAAACACTAACATTCTACCTTTTATTCCTCTTTCCTCTAGCTTACAAAGAAGGCCCTTAATGTTAAGCGTATCGTACGCCTTTTCCAAGTCCAGAAAGACTGTCATAACTTGACTTTTATTATTGATATTCTTTTGAATTATGTTTTCTAGAAACACAACATTATCCATAGCACTTCTTCCTTTTCTAAAGCCCAATTGAAAAGGAGGTAGAATCTCATGTTTTTCTACAAACCAATTCAATCTTTCTTTTACCATTCTTTCCATAATTTTAATAAAACAAGGTAATAATGATATAGGTCTATAAGAATTCACATTGTGAGGATCTTTATCAGCTTTCAAGATTGGAATAAAAAGCGCATGTTTACAGGCCTTTGGAACAACTCCTGATTTCCAAATTATATTAAACAACTTTAACAACATGTCTTTCCCTACAGGAGGGAGATTATTATACACTTCATAGGGAACCTTATCATGACCCGGTGTGGATTTTTTATTAATATCTAAAGATTTCTCTAATTCTTCTATACTAAAAGGTTCATTTATAACCATATCCAAAGCTTCATCTTTCATAGTATCTATATCAAACACAATGGCATCACCTCCGTTACCATTATCCATTTGAGCCCCATTTCCATAATAAAACTTCGAGAGTGCATCAGCCTTTTCTTTGTCCTCAAAGAGTTCTTTCTCATTCATTTTCAAAGTGGGAAACTTTTTATTGTTCACACTTTGACGATTCATTCGTTTTAAACATTTCCAAATCAAAGTTTCATTAGTGTAACGATTTATTTTTGAACAAAACTGTTTCCAATAAGTTTGTTCGGCTAAACGAATGGTTTTTTGGGCTTCTGCTTTTGCAGTCTGAAAATTTAAAAGATTCATTACTGATATGCATCTCGAGAGTTTATTTTTTGCTTTATTTCTTTCTTTTATTTTGAAAGAGCACTCATTAGTCCACCAAGGGATAGGATCATGTTTATGATCTTTCTTGCGTGGTGGAGATATTTCTTTAAGAACTTTCAATATACCCTTCATAAAATTATCATAAAATATTTGAACATCATCAACGATTACTACATCTTTGAATGTGTTCTCACATTTTAATCTAAATTTCTCCCAATCAATATTTTTAACAAAAAACCTTTCCTCTTCATCTTTATTTGCTTGAGGAGTTTTCACACCAGTTTTCAAACTAATAATCAATTCTATTAAATAATGATCACTTCCTAAGAGTTCTACCACTTTCCAATTGCCCTTGCCTGCAAGAGAGGGAGAAATAATTGTCAAGTCTAAGTGAGATAATTTTCCCGAATGAGTATCTACTCTTGTACCCGAGCCATCATTCATGATGACTGCATTATATTTTTCCAACGCCTTTACAATAATATTACCATTTGCATCATTTTTTTCACTCCCCCAAAGAGTATTGTGGGCGTTAAAGTCTCCAATTATTATATATTCACTCTGAATTGCATATGAGAAAATTTTATCCAAAATATTCTCATCTAATTTCTTACACGGATTATAAAAGTTGACTAATGTCATCTTTTGTTTTCCAAATAATATACTTATACTTTGTAATTCTAATTCTTCATCACAAACATAATCATCATAATTAATAGAATCATGAATATACAGAGCACATCCACCTCTAGATTGTCCTATTCTATTCCTACATATACACTGATAGTTTGGAATATTAATCATTCTACTCCCGTTGTACCAAGTCTCCTGTACACAAATTACGTGGTGGTTATATTCTATCTTATTCAAAAAGTGGATTAATTCTTGGCCGTGCCCAAGCATGCCTTGGGAGTTCCATTGGAGAATATAGATCGCGGCCATAATAATAAACTCAATAAGTCTCATTACATACAAATTCATTCTCTTTTATTTGTAAGAGCCTTTCGGCTGCTACCCTTATCAAATTAATATTATACAACTCATCTATTTGGTTATTGTCGTTAAACACCACTGAAATCAATGAGATTAAGAGAGTAATAATCTGTTCACCCTTTTCAATCTTATCTGGTCTTTTGTCTAGATTATGACCTTCTTGAGGCAAAGTCTTATTTACACTACCTACCTGTTGTTGTTTAGGTTTGACTGATTCTATATTACCATTACGGAGAGGGGGTGGGGGAATGGGCGCCACTTTTGAATCCACTTGGGTCCTTGCACCGCTTGTGGATGGAACATTTTGTCCGTCTCCCTTTGACTTTGCATTTAACTGATCACTTTTGTGTGGTATATTTTCACCAGATCGGTGGCTTAGTGCAGGAGGGGGAACTACTCTCGACTGTGTATTTTCCCCCTCACTCTTTTGTGTATACAATTTTGCCGCGTGGGCGTATGAAACTTTATTTTCTATTTTTACTTTCTGGATGGCTTGGGCGGTTTTTGCGGATGTGCATCCGCCATAAGCAGCCGAATGTAGACCACCACAGTTCACACACTTTGGGGATTCTTTTTGTGGACAAGTTTCAAAATTGTGTGGCCCCCCACACCTCACACACCTCTCCTTGTACCTGCATTGCTGTGCAGGGTGTCCAAATCGTTGACATTTAAAACAACGTATGGGGTTTGGTATGTACTGCTTAACTTTAAAAATCTGGAAGCATAAATGAATCTGTTGGGGTAACTGGGTTTTGAAAGTGAGGATCACACTTTTCAATTCTATTCTTTGAGGATTAGCTGAACTTTGGCCTTCTATTATATCACTAGCTTGTGCCCTCTTTGTCATTCTAGTGACTGTGAGTACACCCTGGCTTTTCAATTCTTGTAGAATTTCTTCCTGTGTCATTTCTAAGGGGACATCGAAGATGATCCCCTTTACGCCCTGTGGAGGATCGGTAACGCGAACCGGTATATTGCCAATTACCTCAATTTCTTTAAGCATTCTTTGTTGCTTTATGTTTCTACACACAATAAGTATACCCGAACTTATTTGTTTGATCGATTGTACGGAGTCCGTACCACACTTCGCCTTTACTACTTTTGCTATGGTCAATGGGCTTACTTTTTTCAAATTCTTCGTTTTATCAATGGGCATAATCAGTAACTTCAACTCAACTTGAGGATCGTACTGTACAGCCTTAGGCAAAGCTTGCTTGGGGGTTTGGAACATGTTGTCTGGGCCGTCAGAGTCGGATGAAGAGAGGTCGCCTGTTAAATTCTCAACAGGCAAGCTACCTTCCCTCACTTTTCTTTTGCGGTCTTCACGGCGTCGTTGTCTAGGGGAGAGAAATAATTCGAAATCGTTGTCAGAAGGGAGGTCTACGTCGTTGTCGCTAGCGTTGGCCGCCATTTTAGACAAAGCCTAAAATGGCGGGAAAAACAAAAATTACTCTACGTGCAGTGCGATATATATAAATAAGCCCACTAATATGTTTGCTTACCCTTTTTACAGCGGTGCCATAATATTCCACAATTCGTTATCCAATAAACCAACAATCCAAAAGTCAAGTATCCAAAAAAGCAATACAATCCAAAACTATTAAACAAACAACAAAATACGAAGGGGAGAGAGAGAGACGTGCGTCCGCTCTCGATCACTTGTTCTTGAATGTAGACACTCGGCTTTTATGCTCTACCGTGGCTCCCAACATCACAATCTCGCATGAGCGATTGCGTTCCTGATAGGTCAACAACGGAACCCGCTGATTGGCCGGTGCACACGGGCAAACAACCAATCAACGAAACACTGGATCGGCCCGCCTAACGAAACAGCGTACGATACGTCGCCACGACACTACCCCGAACAACCGGCCCACAACGGTTGATGCCAAACCCACGGCAGAACCCCCCTAGCCACCTTCTCGCTACAACGCTCATATCTACGTATCAATTTCAGGGCAGGGTGCCCGTATGTTCAATCAATAATAGTAAATATATAATCCATTGCGGATATAGTATCGGAAATAATATCGCTAATGATATTCGCTTGTCTCGCAATGTAAAACTAGGAATCTAAACGATCACGACGTTTCGTATGCTACTGCAATACTTTGTCAAATGATAATATCGAATGTAGACACTCGGCTTTTATGCTCTACCGTGGCTCCCAACATCACAATCTCGCATGAGCGATTGCGTTCCTGATAGGTCAACAACGTCATATGAGCGTTGTAGCGAGAAG